>RJWM01012705.1:6441-55796 GCA_004363535.1 Dasyprocta punctata
TTGTGTCTGCCATGTCCCTCTGAGTGGGTATGATGAGGCATTCAACAACTTGTGGGTTTCCACATCCTATACCCGCAGGCCCAAAGAGACCCACAGGGCCCTTGCTACTTGCCAGGGCTCTTCTCCTGGCTGGAGTGTCACACATGATTTTGCTGTACCTCGACACATTTTAAGTCAAACTTCACCATGGCGCCACACTCTAGGTCTCTGGCTCACCTTGATGTTTTGTTATTTTGCCTCTACTAGAGATAAGTGAATTGAATCTCACATTTTAAGGTTTATTTTCTGACCAGAGTAGAGTATTTGCTATCAAAAAGTGCTCACTTTTGTACTATTTTCACAAAATGAAATACATATAATTTAATATTTTATTGTTTCTTTTATATTATCTCATTTTTTTCTAAAACTGCTCTGTGAAGTATGTAGCTCAGACATCCTTAGCCCAAGTTTGCGGATGACAGTGTGAGGTGCAGACAGATGGCTGATGTATAGATACCCAGCCCTAGGAGCGAGGTGGTTCTGATAACCTAGGCACTGTGTGTCTGGTGGCTGATGCTTTTCACCGTGATCTCCGGGAAGAATGAGGCCCATCGATGCATTTTAGATGCTTAGAATCTAGTTAGTAGTGCTAGACAGCATGCAATTGGAAACCTAGATAAGTTGTGAAGATAAACTTTATTAGAGTTCTAAAAAGAAAGCAAATAGTTGGGCTTTGAATTTTTAAGGGAACAGATTTAGAAAATGTATCAAAGGCACATTTTCAAGTGAGAAGCTAACTTTTAAGACATTGGTAAAATTTGCCCAATGACACTCTTACATGGAGGAAGCTGGGTCACTTGACCCTTGGAGTGGGTTCCACTCATTCACTCAGCAACGGTTGGTTGGTCCTGGCACACACTAAGGAGTGTTGAGTAACTCTAGACCCAACGGTGACCATGGAGATCCTCTTGCAAGTCACACCCCAGGCAGCAGGTGCTGCATCTCAGACTTTGCCATTGGCCTTCAGGGATCCTCTTAGCTTCCCAGGTTCTGTGAATGCGATGCTCACAGTGAAGAGAACTGAACTTGTAACCCCCGGCCTGTCCTTCTCCTCCCATCCAAGTCCTGGTACAGCTGTGCCCCACTGTCTCCCTCTTGAGGCCACCTCCAGCAGGGCAGGTGAGCCCGGGAGCTGAAGTCCATGGGTCACTAGGCCCCATTCCCTTTCACACTCCCTGATCTGAAGGATGGGTCACACCAGGAGTCAGCCTCCACCCCCTCGGCCTCTTTCGCCACATTGTAGCTGTTCCCATTGCTCAGTGTCCCAGACACACCTTATACTTTCCTGTTAGTCCCTCCCTGGAATGGTGTCCTTCCTCTCTTACCTCTGGATAATTTTTAATTATGCTGTAAGACTCAGGTTAATGGCCACCTCTTCCAGAAAGCCCCTCCCAACTGTTTTCTCCCATGCTTAGGTGCACTGTCTGTGTTTCAGTCCTTGCCAGTTGTTTCATATCGATTGCCTTATCCCCCGGCAGTTCCAGCTCCTCTGAAAACAGGACCCACTCAGCTGTGCCACTTGGGGACGGGCATGGTGCCCAGCATTCTTGAAGGCTAACATGCAGGTAGGCTGTTGGATAATTGGTGGAGGAATGTCTGCATGATTCATCATTCCTTGTTTTCCCTGAACAAAAACTATTTATTACTACTTCCTTTAATTATGTTTAACTTTAGGATAAATTGAAGTAGGGATTGCAGTGTGGAAGAAAGTGAAGTTACCTGAAAAAGTCCCGCAGCGAGTGCCTTAGCTCTGCCTCCTGAGTCATCTCAGCACCAGGTTAAATCACGGCTTTTGGTCCAGATCTCTCAGCACTTTTCTTCCAAGTACAGTGATTAAATTTTCTACACTTCCTCTTGTCCAGGTTATGTGCCCAGCTTTCCTGCCCATGTGGGCGATTATGAGTAGGTAGTCCTTATCCTTTAGTTTCCTTGCCTGGTGAAGCACCAGACAAGGAGGAGGAGGAGGTTACCTCACATCCGTCTGGGCTGACAAATGCAGCAGACCCTCGGCAGAACGGTGAATGCAGGCAAGCCCCTGTCCGGCTGGAATAAGAATGGGGCCTGTGCCTGTCAGCCTTAAAACCAAGGGCCGCTGCACTTCTGCTTATTGCCAGACATTCATGAAGCACTACCAGGTGCCAGGGTACTGTATTACAACCTGAAAGGAGTGGAAGAACCACACTGTCCTGGCCCGTACCGAGAGTTCCCATCTGTCCTGTGTCCTCCCCAGACAGACCTGTGTGTCCTTCAGCGCCCTGCACCTGAGCCCAGCACGCCTAGTCCTGGGTCTGCTCTTGGTGCAGACACAGAGCTCAGCAATCCCAGTGACTTCTCCATCAAGGCCTCCCTTCTGTCCCCAGTGGATGTGGTGGTAGTTTAGCACAGTGGCCTCTCTCGGGTGGATGTGGGGCCAGCGCCCAGCCAGGTAGACAGCAGGATCAGTGCTCCCTACTGCTTAGGAATTGTAGTTCACAGTTGAACTTTTATTCCTTCATAACCCCATTTACTCCTGCCGAATCTTGGGCTTGTTTCCTTCATTTCTGCTGTATATAAAGAGGCAAGGGTCATTTTCAACCTTGAAAATTTAATCCCAAGGTAAGTTTAAATATTAACCACTGATCTTGAATCTCTTTCACATAAGTTTGATGGCTGTTTCTTTAAGTTGCCAACTGTTTCATTTTGGTCTTATGGAACACCTGCTGTCAGAATCCAGCACAGCTGGTGGGATTGCATCGTTTCCCCAGTTCCTGTAGAGGACCTTGTGCCAGTGTCGTTCACACAGGAAACAGTTTCTCTCCACAGTGATGTCCTTGTCCTCCCAGTGGGCGAGAGCTGCAGCTTCCTCACCCGGGCAGTTGCTTCCTTCTCCTTCTCTTCTCCTTTTGAATAACTTTATCTTCACCTTCTCTTCATCAGTACACCAGTTAGAGCAGTATGTTTGTCATAGGAATTTTGTAAACAAAATAATAAAGTTTGAAGGCTGGGGATGAATTTACTTATTTCTTTGTTTTCTGAAACTTTGAAATCTTTTATTTTTAAAATGAATATTAAAAATAAACCCATGGGTGGGGCTTCAACAAGGAGTATATTTTCAAATGTACCATCACAGTGATGCATTTAAAATCAATTAATACTAATACATATTTATGAATTAATACCAGTTCTTCTAAAACCCAGCTCATTCTGTTACAATTAGGATTATAATTTTTAAATACTGGCCAGCATTTCCCGATTGGTGTGTCTTTTGCGTCCTTCTTGAACCAGTGCTCACTTGTAGGTCTAAGTTAGTGATGGTAGGCAGTGGAAGAGACCACATGCCCTCCCCTCCACACTCCCTCACACCACCAGCTCATGAGCACAGCTTGTGGCTCCCATGAACGGGCTGGCCGCTCCTCCACCCATGTTCTGAAGACCCAGAATGGGCAGCCAGTAGTGCCGAGATGTTTCCTTGTGGTTTTTTCTTTTCAGTGTGTATGTTATTTATTTCCTACTTATTTGTGAATTCCCCAAATTTCTTTCTGCTTTCATTTCTAATTTTGTTCTAGTATGATTTTGAAAGTTGTCAGAATCAAAATGCAGTTACTTTCGTCAAGCCCTAACCAAGTGAATAAATAAGCTAGGCTATTATGAAGGAGATGATCTGATACATGAGTGACAAGAACCTTTCAGGAAAGACTGCCAGAAGCATGACCTGGCACAAAGCACCATTGCACCTTACCCAGAAAATACTTCTGCAAAGGCATCTGCCCAGCAACTGGTGGGGCAGCTTTAGGTGGACACCAGCCTTGGCATTACCCTGGGTGGCCAGTGATGTGTTTTGTAATACTCCTGGTCTCACCTTATAAACCTCCTTTTGTTTCAACTTCCTTGGGCACACTCAGAGTTTACTATGGCACGTGCATCTTATTTCAGAGCTCTGAAGAGTCTGTGGCGAATCTTCCTGATTGCCACTAGGTTGACATGATCAAAGAACATACTTTGTATGGTTTCAGTCCTTTTCAAATTATTGAGGCTTGATTTATGGTCTGGCATGTGACCTGGCCTTGAGAATGCTTCATGCAGACTGTGTTGTTCTGTAGATGTTTTGTTGACTTGTACTTTTGTCTAAGTCTTCTATTTCCTTATTCATCCTCTGCCTCATTATCTACCTTGATGCCTGACCTTTTAAGGACCATTTTATGGCTTCATAGTATTGCACACTTCTGTGTTTGCTGACATTTCTAACAAGACAGGTTGGAGCACACACAGAGCATTTGGCTTTATATATAAAGACCTCTCTGTATTTCAATTTTTTAAGGATACATTAGTAAATTATTCCATGCATAGGCTAATGTCCACAAATACCAAACTATTACTGTTTTGAACATAAAGCTTACGTTCTTTTTAAAATCCTCCCTCATGACTTTAGGCACAATAGATTTGTTTAAAATGTACTGTTTTGTTTTCTAAAGGCTGAATTCCAGGGCTTAACTTTTATGTGGAAAATTTCATATCAGAACAAAATTTTACACCATAGTCATAAACCTCAAAGAATGGGAAAGTGTAAGGACAGAGCCATCAATTCTTAATGGGAGCTGCATTAATGGGTACTTGAGACATATGGACCAAGAGCCTGTGGTAGCGTGGAGACACAGAATCTGGAAAACAAGCTTGCAAATTAACACATCCCCTTCATGCCCAAAAGAAGGGAGCAGTCAGGCTAAAAAGTCAAAATCCAGCCATGTCAGTCCCCTGACATCACTGTTAGTTTTGGGGAATTTCACATTGGGTGATTGTTGGATAATTCTACGTTCACAGCCAGTGGAGCGAAAGTAGGGTGGGAGGTGAGAGCTTCTGACTGTCTGGATCAGATCCTGCTGCCTCTCAGTGGCCACGTGACCTCCTCCAAGCCTCAGTTCCCTTGTGTGCACCTCACAGGGTTGGTGGGATGATATACCTGGAACAGGGACAGTGTTTCTGGCTCTTCCAGTGATTCTGTGAGGTGCTCTGAAGGATCCGGTGTGAAGGGTGTGGGTGACCTGGGAGCCCTTGGGATGAGGTCAGAGACAGGGCCAGGTTGGAGGCCTATGTGAGGCAGAGAAGAGCCAGTGCAGCCTGGAGGCTCCCCAAAGCTGATGAGCTCTGGTAGCCCTAGCGTTGGCATGTCATTGTGGACACGAAGCCATAAGTGGCTTTCCACCCTCCCTGCCTCTGCAGCCCCTTGGGGTGCAGACACTGGGCCACCTTAGCCTGTGCTTCCAGACCCTGGCTGAGGCCATTCTGTGGAGGCTGCAGTGACCCACAGGATGGCAAGGCTGTAGGGTGACACTGAGGGCCTGGGTGCTTTCTCCTCAGGGCTGGGGATGCTTAGTAACCTTTGACAGAAGTTAATGAACTGCAGACTTTTCTGGAGGAACAGGGTTGTTAGAGCAAGCTTGTTGCGTGGCTACCAGTAAGCCTGGGAAAGGCCTGTTTGGGGGGCCTCCAGTCTCACGCAACCTGGAGATACGTTACTGACCCCCAGAACCCACACAGGGAAGGCGAGTTAGCTCACCAGAGGATTCAAGCCGAGATGCAGCTTAAAGAGCAAGAAGGAGGAAGAGACCTTGGATGCAGAAGTTTCTTGCACGTTCACATCTGCGTTTTTGTCAGGCACACTCGTCTCTCCTGCATCCTTCCTCATGTGCACTGTGTTTTCTCTGAACTGAGGGAAAAAAATACTGACCCCTGTTATGGCTTGTATGTAGATGCCCCTACCTCAAAGCCTCATGTGCTCATAGGTGGGAATTTTGGGAGGTGGCTGGATCTAGGGTGTGTGGTACTGGGATTAAGGATGTGAGCATAGTTTCGGGTGTGGACAGTGGAAGTCCCCCCCGGGTGTGGGTGGTACCAACTGATAGGCTTGTAGGTTGGGTGGACTATAAAGGGACAGAAGGAAGGCAGGGTGCTACTCCTGCTTCCTGCCTGCTCACCATGGACTGTTTCTCCTCTGCCACACCACCCTGCCTTGGAGCCTGCCAACTATGGACTGAAACCTCTACAAACTGTGAGCTTAATAAACTCTTCCTTTAATTTGTGTCAGGTGTTGTGTCTCAGTGATGAGAAAAGGAACTAAGGCAACACCTATCAGGCAGGAGGATCACAAGTTTGACCCCAGCCTGGGCTCAATCCCTAGTACTGCAAACAAAACAGAAACAAAAAAAGAAACATCCCAATGGTTCACTTATTACCATAGCCCACAATACAAGATGTGTGTTGGGCCTGCACCTCTGAATTACAACTTTGAACTTTTGTCCTGAAGCATCCTCCTCAAATGGTACTTAAAAGTGAATAGGAACAAAAAGCAAGGATACCACTGATCACAGTGGCACATGCCTAGAATCCCAGCTACCAGGGGATGAGGTCAGGGAGGCTGAGGCAGAAGCAACTCAAGTTGAAGGTCAACCTAGGTAACACAGCTAAACCATCTCAAAATAAACAGGGCTGGGGGTGTGGTTCAGTGTTCTAACACTTGCCTGGCATGTGTGAGGCCCTGAATTCAACATTTACCACACAAAAAAATTTCTTTTTGAGAACACCACCTGGCAGATGAACCCAGACAACCCCTGACCAGTGCTGGCAGGCAGCGTGGTGAGCCCACAGCCAGCACAAGCCGGGGCTCCCATGTGAATCCACCCCCCAGAGCAGGAGGCAGGCTGGGCGCACAGGACTGAGCTTTCATCCATGAAGTCCAAGACTTCAGACATGATCATTACAAAGGCTGGACAGGGAGATGCTGGAGAGAGCAAAGAAGGAGCTTAGTTGAGATTGGCTGTCATGGACCAAACGGTCAGGAAGAGCCAGGAAGGACAGAGGTGTAGTCACGATGACAGAACACACGTTGGCTTAACTGTGTACACAAAGTACTCATTTTTAGTGATCCAGATCCCACAATAGGCAGTTCACAGTCATTCCGGATGCAGACGTGTGCTCCAGCCAAGGACCGGCTGCCTGCCCAGGCCCTGAAGTTGGCTGTATCCTGGGTTCTAAAGAGCTGCTGTGTGTCATGCACATGCCATTGTGTGCTCGTCCTTTGTAAGGACTGGACATCAGTCTCCCAGCATCGCTGCCCACAGGGCCCCTGCATGGAGTCGGCACAGTGCCCTGTTCCTCCCAGGGCCACCACGCACGGGTCAGCTGTCCAGTCTGTGGTGTGGCGGGGATTGGGGCTGAGGTTGGGGTTGCAGCTGGGATTAGCCTCACTCTATCTGCAATTTAGAGATCACTCAGGATGGGTCCCACCACCTTGACTTGTCACAATGGTGACAGCTGTCTGCCTCCTTGTTCTCCTGTGTCTTTACCCACGTGCGGCCATGGGAGGCCCCTTGGTGTTCCTTCTGCCCTCCCGGGCCCTCCCTCCATAATCAAGGGTGGGGTCTTCGGCCCTGGATGGTAGTGGTGTCTGTGCCCCATGACTGCCTGCCCACAGGAGGCACTAGCCTCTGGCTGGTGCCTGTTTCAGTGCTGGTTGAAACCAACTGAGTCTAGTTTTGCTTTGACAACTCTGCCTACAGCCAGAACTATTGTGTCATTCTTACTTGCCCTAAGTAAGGAGAAACAAAGGCTATGCTGGGACTGATAGTACTCTGCTGCTGAGGTTCTTGTGGTGTCAGTGTGGCGTGTGCTCCTCAAGTAGGTTTGGCCACACAGACGTGTGTCTGTGCCCTCCCAACACATTTCCTAGTCAACCGTGCAGAGGAGGTTGATTTTACATGTGTTGTGTGGGGAGTTGTGGTTTTGGGCATGTGTTTTCTCTGTAGCATGGCAGGGAGATTTTTAAAAGGATTATAATCACTTTTATTCTTTGCTGAGGTGTCTTTCGTGGTTTTTTTTTTTTTTTTTTGGCTTTTTGTACCGGGAATTGAACTCACGACCTCATGTTTGCCGTGTAGGTGCTGTGCCACTGAGCTACATCCCCAGCCCACTCCTTGCTGTTCTTTCAGAAAACCCCATTAGTTATCTTCGGTTGGAACATGTTTAGGTAAATTGTTTTCTAGAGGAAACTCTAGATGCTAAGCTGCATTAGGAGCGTGCTGTGCTGGATGAACAGGGCCTCAGGTGTCACACAGCGTTGGCCTTTTGGTTTGTGTCCCAGGGAGCCAGCTGACTCCTGCCATCCTGTCCTGCTGGTGCTGATGTAGGAGCACTGGTGGATAGGGTTAGGACATCTGTCCACCCGCCGCATCTCCCAATTTCATCATCATGTCTTGTGTGATATTAATGTAAATAAGAATAATAAACAGGTAACTCCCAGCAACCATGAGCCTCTTGTCCCACTGCCTGTCTACACCTTCTTCAGGCAGGAATGTTGGCCACAAAATAGGAAAGGCTTGGGTAGAACTCCAGCACCATAGAAGCCATTGGTAAGTGCTGGGTGGAATGTGTCCACAGCAGGACCGGAGAAAGGTGCTAGTGAGACCCTGTCAGTGCCACACTGGGGCCAGACACACTGGGAGCTTGATGTCAAGAGGTGGAAACCTGCTGTGACAAGGTAAAGCAACAGGGGACAGCCACTCCACGTGTTTCTGTGGGGTGGGCACCCGCTTCTGTTGTTCTTGTTGTAAGATAAATTGGAGGAGCCAATCCACTGCCGAGGAAAATGTGGTTCAAAACGTACAGTATAAACCTCATGGCTATCAGTGTCACTGGCCTTCTGTACCCTGAGCTGTAAAGTCCTTACAACTCAGGCTGAGTATCCCCCAAGCCATGGTGTTTACCCAGTGTGAATTTTCATCCAGCTCTTCAGTCTCCAAGAGTGTTTTTATTCAAACAGCTCAGCAACTTGAGCCAATTAGGTCTAATAGATTCTAACCCCCACCCCCATCCTTCCTGCCATCTCTTCCCCTAGGCTCTGTAGGATTTTAGAAAGGATTTACTAGCATTTCCAAAGTGTCATGGAGCCATAATAAAGAGCAGAAATGCCCTCTCTGACTGTCACCTTGTCACCACAGCTGTCTAGGCCAAGCAGGACAGAGACAGGAAGGAAACTCAGACAGCAGTTCACCTGCAGGAGCCATGCAAAACCATCCTCGGGTCTCTGGGTCACCTTGTGCAGAGCTCACAGGGACTTAGTTTGCTGGGAACAGGGCCACCTGGAGGTGAGGTCCCCCGGAAGGCCAGCCATGGTCCCGTCGACCCTGCTGGAGGGTGTATGGGGTAGGCTTTTCCCGCTGCCTCGGTGTTCACACAGCCCGGGGAAGCGCAGGTAGCAGTCAGTCCGGTGTCAGTCTGCTGTACAGAGCTAAAAGCAAAGAGAGCCTGGAGCTTCTCCACAGAAGGCACCACCTCCCATCCCGCAGACAGCGCGGGTCCTGTTACGAGGCCAAGGTCGGTCTCTGAACAGCACAGGCTTTTCATGGAGCAGGGCAGAGACCACAGGTTTCGTAGTGTTTTCTGTCTGTGATTCCCTACCCCACGGCCCAGGGGTGTCCTGGAGATGTTTCTGTGGAAACAGCTGCCATCCCGAAAGTGATACAGTGAGGGTGGCAGTGTCCTCCCCTGTAAGCTTTAGACTGCGACAGCATTCCGGGGGCTTGGCCGGCAGTGATTCACCCTTCACAGGTCTGTGAACCACAGCCCAGGAAAGGAGACAGAATGTGAAAATATGGCTTGAACTCTCCTCACATGGTCTGCTGTAGTCTGGCAGCAGGAAAACTGACTATGGGCTGTGTCCAGAATCTATATGCGCACAGGAAATTTTGGAAATCCCAAAGCACCCTATTATTTTCTTAGAATGCTACTGCTCCTGTGGGTTTAAAAAAGCTTTCTGTGTTAATGATTCTTCCAGAGTTCATTCTCTTCTTAGCCTCCTTCCTCGCTTACTGCCCTAAACCACAGGCATCTGTCTGGTCTGCATCCCCAGGCTGAGCCACACGGTGCATCTGCTCCAGCACAGGACACCGCAGGGGCTGGGAGAGTCCTCCTGCTTAACAGGAGAGCCTAGCTCTCTGTGCACTAGAGCCCTGCACCCTGCCCCCCAAGCCCCACATCCCATGTCTTGACACCCTGCCAGGGCAGTGCAGAGCAGGGCTTCAGTTCCCATCTGTGATACCAGCTCCTCATACGTCACTCAAAGTCTTGCTGCGGGACTACACTGGGCACTGTGGGTGGCATTTAGCAAGTCCCTTGTCCAGGCAGTGTTGGAACCTAGGGTGACCCCACCACTTAAGAGTCTGAGGATGTAGCAGGGGTTCCTTGTCACTCTGTGTGCTTCCTACACTGTCCTCTCAGAAACCCAGTGGGGAGGCAGCCCAGGTGCTCTAGAGAGGTGGTGCTGGGAGACACAGCCTCAGCTTCAAGTGATGTGCTCAGCTCCTCTGGGTGGGGAGATGGTGCCTGTGCCTCCTGTCCTCAGAGAATGTGGGGTCCGGCAGTTGCAGCCAATGGGCTCAGTGTTCGCATGGCAGCCTCACTTTAGGGCCCTCTCCTGGTGGCACTGAGACCAGGCCTGGGGGAAGGGCCCCACACAGGGCACTGGGGCAGTGGTGGCCTGTGGCTGGGGGATGGGTGTTGCCAACAGCCTATTGGGTCTCCACCCAGCCTTGTGAACCCACGGCAGCGATCCCTCCTCCTCTCCCATGCCTGCACTGGGCAAGTGTCTCACCGCCATGCTTTTCCCTTGCAGCAGAGCTGGAGTTCGCCCAGATTGCCATCATTGTTGTGGTGCTAACTGTGATGGTTGTGGTCATCGTCTGCTTGCTGAGCCACTACAAGGTCTCCACACGCTCCTTCATTCAACGCCCAGGTCCGGGCAGGCGGCGGGGGGAAGGGGTGCTTCCGGTGAGTGTGGGCTCCGGGGTCCTGTCAGCCTGTGCATGGCCTCGTTAAGCCTCATGCTAGGAAAACCACTCAGGTCCCTTGCAGCCCTGGCCCCCACAAAGGTCTCTGTTGCCCGGATGTCATCCATCAGCACAGAGTAGCACTGCTTTTTTATTTTGTTTTATTTTTGTGGTACTGGGGATTGAACCCAGGGCCTTCACACTGAGCTGCCTCCCCAGGGTGGGGAGTACTTTAAAGGGTGGCTGTGGGTGCAGGGCGCCCCCTGCTGGCCTCTCAGGTGGGTGCCTGTGCATCCTGGGGACCCCTGGTTGAGGACGCCTTGAGGTCCTGGCGTGAGCTGGCCCTACTCTCTGGGTAGACATCGTCCTGTCCAAAATGAAGAGCAGACTTAGGATTGGGGGCTGCATCCTCGTCCTTCTCTGGGTTCTCTCTGAAGACCAGGTGAGCCAGCTTCTCCCACTCCCTTCCTGGAGCCGCCTATGCCGGCCCTTCCCATGGGAAGGCTGTCATAGCACTGGAGGATGTGGAGGGCGCTTGTATCCCCAGTGCCTCAGAGACCTGTGCTCCAGGGAAGCCCAGGGTGGGGACAAAGCAGCCATTCTCGATGAAAATGAAAACCAGTAACCCTGGGCTATAATTACGAGCAAAGTAAAACCCTAAGTGGTTTTAACAGCCCTGTCCACAGAGCAGCAGCAGAGGGACAGGGGCTTGCACTTGTGTGAACCACGTGCAGTTGTGGCTGCTCAGCTAGCTTTGACTGGTAAAAGCAGCAATTTCAATTAAAAATGAACAAAAGAGTCACACCAGGCATTTGTTCATCACCAGCTTCTGTGGGGATGGAATCCGTGGTGAAATCTAGGGTCCTCCCAGTACACCCATCCTCAGCAGCTTGGGGACAGAGCCAGACTGTCCAGCTCCATGGGATGCAGGCCCTCACAGGAAGGAGGCCGGTTCCTTTGTCCCCTGGCTGATGGAAAGGACTGGGACTTGGCAGCTGTGCTCCTCCAACCAAAGTGCCTGGCCTGACAGCCCTGGAGCCTGGCCCGGCATGACCTGCCCTCAGGGTAAAGGACTGGGCTACCCTGCCCGACCCAATCAGTTGATGGGAGCCAGGCCTGGTACCCTCTGTGTGGACCCTCATCCTGGGATGCCCCTGCCACTTACTGCTGTCCTGGGAATATAGTTTTTGGCGCACAGGCTTCTCCCATGAGGATGAAAAGAAAAGCAGATGGAGAGGGGCCACCAGTTCCCAGGGAGCGGCAACATCCCTGCGGATGTGAGAACCCTTCCAACAGGCAAAGAAAGCAGGGACACATGTGCTGCCCTGGCCAGATGATTTTGTGTCCCCTGCTATGTGGTCACCACTCTGGAGCCAGGCCCTCACCTCTGTGGCTGGAACTTGTGGCCGAGAGGCCTGAGGTGGCTGTGGGCTGTCTGCAGCTCACCCCTGCCCACAGTGGGCTCGTCCACCTTAGGACAGGGCCGCACATAGTCAGGATTCATCCAAGGGTGTGTATGGGGCTCAGGACTCACCAGCAGGGGCCCTGAGGTCCATGGAGGGTGACAGGTGCTTTCTTGAACTGGCCACGTTGCCCGGCCCGTGCGTGTGTGTGGCCCCAGCCATGTCCTGAGCCACCAAGTGCAATGGTGGGGCATGGCACCCCTGCTCCTTTCTGTGTGACAGAAGGGTGCTTGCCTTGTCCCATATCCCTACTTCAGGCTGTGTTTAGGGAAGCATTTGTACCACGGTGGGCACGGATTGTTTCAGGAAAGTTAAGAGTGAGCTGCAAGCCATGTCACACCATGGCTGTCATAGCCCTGTCTCTGGGCTGCATCAGGCAGGGTTGCAGAATGGGGTGACAGCCGTCCTGCTATCAGAAGGGACAGTCTCTCCCTATCACACACCAGGTTCTCTGTGGCCTGTGTCATCAGTGATGGTGCCAGGCAGGTCTATACCTCCCTGAGCTTACGTTCTGTCTCAGTGCATGGCAGGAGGCCCTAGCTCTCCACCCACAATAAAACCCTCATAGCTCACAGTCACACATCATGGTCTTTCAGTATGAAACATTATATAGTTTGGGTGAAAAATTACCAGAGATGCAGAAATATAAAGGACTAGGAGAGGACAGTAATCAGAGGCCTCAATGAAGTGGGCAAATTCTTAGAAATACTCTTCCAAAACTGATTCATGAAGAAGTAGAGAATCTGAATAGATCGTAAACTACTAGTAAGTAGACTGAACAAATAATCAAAAGCCTTCCAACAAACAAAAACCCTGGACTGGAGATGTCACTGTTGAAATCTTACTAAACATTTAAGAAATTGACACCAACCCTTCTCAAGCTTTTCTAAAATGTCAGAGAGGTGTGAATACTTCCTAACTCATTCTTTGAGAACAGAGTTCTAATGCAAAGCCAGATTAAGACACAAAAGAAAAAGAAAACCATAGGCAAATATCCCTTAAGGACAAATGTAAAACCCTCAACAAAATACTAGAAAATGGAATCAAGCAGCATATCAGAAGGATTATACACCATGACCAAGTGGGACTTAATTCTGGAATGTCAGGATGGTTCAGTGTATGAAAATTTGTGATACACCCTGTTAATAGAATGAAACAGGAGAAAAAAGCCACGTGACCATCTCATTGATACAGAAAAGTCATTGACAGGATTCAACACCCTTTCACAATAAAAGTGCTCCAAAAAGTAAGATGGAAGGAAACTTCCTCAACCTCATAAAGTCATCTGTGCAAAGCCCACAACTGTCATTGTAATCAACAGTGACCAATTGAAAACTTTTCCCAAGATCAGCAACAGGACAACGATGCCTTCTTTCACTATTTCTAGTCAGCATGGTGTTTCTTGGAACTTCCAGGCAAGAGTAGTTAGGTAAGAGAATTAAAGATCATTCTGAAGGAAAAGGAAAAGATAAAATTATCTCTGTTAGTAGATGCTATGATTGTATATGTAGAAAACTCAGAACACTTCACTAGAACAAAACAAAACTCTGGTGGAACTCTACAATAGTCAGCTTTTCTTTGGCTGGATACAATACCCCACCCCAAAGCTTTGAGGAGGAGGGGTCTCATTTGGCTGGTGACCCACTGGGTCCATGGTAGGAACCTCACGGCAGGAGGCCGCAAAGCAGCAAAGAACCAGATATAGCACCCAAAGTCACACCTCATGACCCACTACAAAGTGTGCCTTTCTAAGCCTAGAGTGTTTCTTAGACAGGTAAGGTTAATGTATCAGGACTAATCATCACACACTAATAAATTCACAGCAGCAGGATCAAACTCAGCATGCAAAAATCAGCTGCATTTCTTTGCACTAACTATGGCAATCTGGTCTTAGAAGGAAATTAGGAAAGCAATTCATTTATAATAGTCTGAAAAAGAACATGATGCTTAGAAATAAAATTGAGGAGACTAAAAACTTGTACACTAAAAACTACAAAATGTTGCTAAAAATTAAAGTAGACACAAAATACAGGAAGATATTCCATAATTAGATTGGATCTTATTACTGTTAAGATGTCAGTATCCAAAGCAGTATACAACCCAATGATGTTTTTTCAGAGATAGATAAATGCATCATGAAAATTATATCTAAGGACTCTGAAGATGCAAAATAATTTTAAAAGAGAGCAATAATGTTGGAGGGCTCTCAAGTCCTGATTTCAAAACTTACTACTAAATGAATAGTGTTCAAGACAGTTTGGTATTGGCATAACAACAGGCATAATTAGCGGGACAGAATGGACAGACAAGAAATCAGACCTGCATTTATGGCCAGGGGGAGAGGACAGCCTTCAAAATGGTGCCAAAGAAATTGGAAACCCACATGCAAAAGGATGACACAGGGCCTTTCCCGTACAGCAGTGACAGGAAGAAATACTGAAGCTGGGCGTGGTGGCGCACGCCTCTAATCCCAGCACTTGGGAGGCTGAGGTAGGAGGAGCGTTGTGAGTTTGAGGCCGGCTTGGGCTACAATGTGCGAGCGCAAGGCTGGCCTGAGCTACGTAGTGTGACCCTGCCTCAAAAAAAGCTAGGGTCGGGAGTTTGGTTCACTGGCTTAAGCGCCTGACTGGCAGGCGTGAAGTTGTGAGTACGATCCCCGGTGCCAAAAAACAAAAAACAAAAAAAAAAAAAAACCTGAAAAACTGATGGGATTGCCATGAGTTTAAGGCCAGCCTGAGTTACATAGCAAGACGCTGTCTCAAAAAACACTAAA
Organism: Dasyprocta punctata; assembly: GCA_004363535.1. Lineage (NCBI taxonomy): Eukaryota > Metazoa > Chordata > Mammalia > Rodentia > Dasyproctidae > Dasyprocta > Dasyprocta punctata. The sequence goes on from RJWM01012705.1 coordinate 21,513, forward strand.
CAAAACAAACCTTGAAGTGAATGAAAACTCTTAAATGTAAGATTTAAAAACTGCAAAATTTGTGATAGTTTAAAACTACAAAATTCTGTCTTAGCTCTTCTATCCAAGTGCTGTGTGTGGGATGGCTTATAAACAGCCAACCTTTGTCTCTCACAGTCCCGGAAGCGGGAAGTGGTGGGCTCTGGTGAGGGCCCCTTCTGGCTGCACATGGTGACTTCCTGTGATCCTCTCAGGGTGGGAAGGCAACTGGCGAGCTGTCTGTCCCTTCCTGCTCTTCTCATGAGGGCACCACTCTCATGACTTCATTGCCTCCCACACTATCACCTTGGAGTATTTCCTACCTCCCACCATAGACTTGGAAAAGGGAAGTCCCTGCACCCCAGATCTGCAAATGACACGTCCTGATTATTGGCCAATAAAGGTGATCATTTGGAAAAGCAGGATTTTTTTCTCTTTAATGCAAATACTGTAATGTCACCAGACTGGAGTTGTGGAAAGTTCTCCTGGGCCATTCAGAGGAAGCAAAGATGTAAGGGATGTGCACATGCTAGAGGCAGGAAGAAAGGTCCAGACTCAGGAGAGCCTTCTGACAAACAGCCAGCATTCAGGTTCCCCAGGCCTGGGGTGCCTAGGACATTGGCACCAAAGCAGAACAGCACTGTTGACTTCTTGTAAGATGGCAGAATGATGAACAGCAGAGAAGCAGCCTCTCTGAGGTTTCAAGTCCAGATATTAGAATATAGCACCATGAGGAAGAGAAAAAAGAAGGGAGTGGGCCCCTGGGACTCAGGTAGGATCCAAAGTGAGAGTTGAAGCCCATGGGGAGAGCAAAGAGACCTCAATGTGGAAGAACGAGGTGACAAGTGGTGCTTTCTCCCTGAGTCCTGACTCACTGTGGGGGAAGGGTGGCCTGCATGGTGACTACTGTAGACCCCAGAGGCCTCCATGGAGAAATGCACCAGCAGAACGGAGCAGTGAACAGAGCAGACTGCAGTGGCTGGTGAGTTATTCGGGTTCAGATGTCCCCGAAGAGAGGGCAATTATCTGACAGACATCTTGGAGAGGGACCAACTGAGCTCAGAACTCAGAGCAGCTGTGACTTGGCTCCACCTAGCTGCTCCCAGTGTCAAGCTGGCAGGTCAGGGAGCCAAGTTCAAGCCAACAGGAGGCACATGGAGTGTTGCAGGCTGAACAAATCAGGTTCAAACCTCACAGCCAGAAACAAGCCTGAACTTCAGTGGAACTAAAGGTGCAGGCTCACTGGGATAAATCAACTTGGATCTGGACTCTGTCTGCCCAGGTTGTCTACCAGTGACAGCAGAGTCACACCTTAAAGTGGGCTTTTTCTTATTTTTTTCTTGATTTTGTTTCTTGTTTGTTCTTTCTTTTGTAAGAGTGTGAGCATTGTTTCTAGTTTTTGTTGTTGTTATTGTTCTGTTCTTGTTTTTATGCCTTCCTTCTCTTTCCCTTCTGTCTTCTTAATCAGTTTCCCAAAGTTTTTGTAATCTTCTGTCTTAGTTGCTTTTCACTCATTGCTGAGACAAAATACCTGATGCCCAAAATTAGGAAAGGAAAGGTTTATATCTTACAGTTCTTGGGGTTTCAGTCCATACTCAGTTGGCTCCAAGGCAGCATGGAGTGGCAGGGCAGCCATTCATGGCAGCTGCCAAACACCAAGGCGAACCAGCGAGAGAGAACAAGACATGCCTTCCTCTTGCCCTTACACTGTATGTCGGCTCCACCTGGGCAGGTGCAACACTCACATCATCAATCCCAGCACCAGACAACAAACCAGTCACAAACACCAGACCCAGCCCTGTCCATGCCACGATTACATGAGACTTTAGGGGGACACAGGATCAGACCCATACATCTTCCTTTGTCCTACAGCCTTGCTTCTAGGCTCTTCCTCATCTTCTATTTCTCTATTCCTCCCCAACCCCTTTTATATTTTCCCCCAAGGGTAAAATCACCATAGCAAGGGCTTATTTACTGTATGCAATTTTCTGGATTGCTTTATATTTTGTTATACAACCACAAATCTAGTTCATATGGTTAAAGGTGGCAAATTAATAGTTACCACAGTTTGTCATCTTCTAGGCTATGTTTGATGCTATTGTTATTGCTGATTGTACTACTTTAGCTAAGGTGACATAATTGTAATCAGTTATTCTTCCTGGTATACCAAGAGTGAGATTGCCAGGATCATAAAAAATACTGTAAGTCAGTGCCAAAGAACCAGGGTCTGGGCCAACTTCTCATCCCCAATAAATTGAAGACATAGGGTCTTGCAACAGACTCCAAGAAGTCAGCTACACTTGGAAGACATGTCTAAAAAGTAGTCATCTCCTAAGGGTTCTAAATACAAGCAACAAAGCTACCTACCATAGGCAATATACAAGCACCAACCAGAAATTAAACCGAAGGAAGGAAGGAAGGAAGGAAGGAAGAAAGAATGAACGAACGAAAGAAAAAGAAAGACAGTGAGAAGACACTTAAGCAAGATGCAACCCCAGACTTTCAGCTCACCAAAGGCAAACCCAGGGGTAGAACAATTCAAAAGCTGCCCACCTGGCCTATCCGAAGTGGTAACATGGAAGTAACAAAGCGGATGAATGAAGTTATAGGAAAAAATCAAATTAGAAATAATTTCTCGGATAACTACAGAGATGGTGACCATACTGAAAGACATGGCTAGTGACTCTAGAGCAGACACAGTTGAAAAAAGGTATGAAGCAAGTAGATGTCAAATGACTTCTCACTGCCCTATCTGTGGCTCCATCAGCCTGGATCAGCCTGGCCGTCTGGGTTACTGAATTTGCTCCTGGCTACAGCCAGCTGCAAGAAGAGCCCACGCCCTGTGCAGTTCCTAACAGTTTGGTTGCACTGGTCTGCTGTTAACCGCCCCCTTGGAGCACACAGACGCAGCGGTTTATGGAAGCCAGGAGAAGCACAGGTATGGACAGGGGTGTTGCCTGCCTTGGCCTGTGGGTGGGACATGTTGAGTCCTCCCTGGAGCAAGGCTGGGGCCACTGTTCATCTGAGCACGGCAATGCTTGAAGACACAGTTCATCCTTTTTAAACAATCCAGATTTTAATTTTTTTTCATTTTTTTCCAGAGCTGCCTCACTGTGTAGTTCAGGCTGGCCTTGAACTATGTAGCCCAGGGTGGCCTCAAACTTGTGATCCTCCTGTCTCAGCCTCCTGAGTGTTGGAATTACAGGTGTGTGTCACTACGCCTGGCTGATCTCAGTTTTTAAAGATCTGGTTATAAATACATAGCCTGAAGATGCATTCCCCAAAACACACTGGCTGGCAGTGAACGTTGGCAGCTCTGTAGTGGAAGGCAGCCAGTGTGTGGGGTGCGAGGGCAGTGTGACTAGACAGGGACCCAGGAAGTACACGAGGATGCAAGCTTCACTGCCATCGGCCCAGGGCCTCTGTCACAACTGGCCAGGCTGATGTGCCAACCCAGAGGGACAACAGTTCCTGCCACAGGTGTCAGGCTGGCCATGTCACAGCAGCCTGGTGGCCCTTGTTCTGGAAAGCCAAGGTTGGCGTGTCTGGGTACTGCTAGGAGATGAAACTCACGCCTCTCTCTGTCCCCAGGAAGGGTGCCTGTGGCCTCCAGGTGGTGCTGTGCTGCAGCCCCGGGTCTCAGAGGTAAGAAGGGTGCAGGGCAGCAGGCCCCAGGGACGGGACCCCTGTGCATCTGAACCCCCACAGAGAACAAGTGGAGACTAGCTGTGATTGCCCAGAAGCTGCTAATGTGGCCAGTGGGGGCACTGTCCCTGCATCAGGACTTGCTCCCACCCCAGATCCATCCCCAGTGCTTGAGCTGAGGCGCATTTGCTGTGAGGCTGGAAGCAGTCTCAGGAGTCTGGGGCTGTCTGTGCACACACAGGCGCATGTCGGTAACTGCGAGTCTGTGCGCACTGACGTGGTCTCCTGGAAGCGACAGGATAGTGTTCAGGAGATGCTGCCTGGGCCTGTGATGGGGAGCAGATGTATGAGCATACTTACTTTGGAATACGAAACAGTGCTTAGCCTAAGGATGAAAAATAACTCCAGGAAACTTTATCCAGTATTAAAATAACTGGGAATCTTGGGGCTGGGGATTTAGCTCAGTGGCACAAGTGCCTGCCTGACAAGTGTGAGGTCCTGAGTTCGATCCCCGGTATCAAAATACAATACAATACAGTACAATACAATACAATACAACACAATACCATAAAATAACTGGAAATCTAGAAACCAGAAAGGAAAAAAAGGGGGCCCGTTTTTCTGGTTCTTACAAAAAGCGTTGAATCCTTTCAGCCTCAGCGCCCCTTCCCACTTTGAGTGCTGTGGGGGACCTGGGCCTGGACTCTCCGGAGGGCCTGGGGTCCCCTTCCCTGGGCAGCCCGTGTTCCCTGTCCTCCCTCCATCCCTTGTCCCGTTTGTATGTCCCCGTGTCTTCTGTATGACCTTCTGTCCCTGTCTGACCCATCTTCCCTCTGCCTCTGAGTCTGCCTGTCCCTCTCCGTCCTCTGTCCCCCAGCTGTCCCCCGTAACCCCCGTCCCCGTCTGCCCGGCCCCCTCCGTTCCCATGTCCTCTGACCCTGTCCCTGTCGGTCCCCACGGCTCTCCTGTCGCCCCTGCAGGCCGCCGTGGTGCCGCGGGACCGCTTCGGCCGCCCCGTGCCGGCCCCGGTCCTGTCCTACGCACGGCCCGAGCTGGACCTGCCGCCCACCATCTCGCTGGCCGACGGCGAGGAGCCGCCGCCGTACCTGGGCGCCCGCGCGCTGCGCCTGCGCGACCCCGAGCAGCAGCGCGAGCTCAGCCGCGAGTCGGTGCGCGCGCCGCCCAACCGCACGGTGTTCGCGGGCGGCCCCGGGGCCTCGCGCCCGTGTCCACCCAGCAGCCGCGCGGGCGTCAGCGCCGCCTGCGCCCGGGAGGACAGCGGGTCGGCAGGGGTCGACGGCGGGGTTCCCGGGGCCGGGCCGCCGCCGCCCTACAGCGAGGCCACGGGGACGCCAGGGCGCGCGCTGGGCCAGGACCGCAGGCCCGGGGGCCCTGCCTGACCTGGCCGGGGTCCCTTCCTCCTTCCCGGTCCGACCCGCGCAGACCCCAGGCGGGGACCCCACAGAAGGAACGCGACGCCTCCAGTGTCCTTAAAGTCGCCGACGAGGTGGCAGCGTCGAGGTGGCAGCGTCGAGGGACCGTCGGGGGAAGGTGGCCGGCGGGGACCCAGAGGAGCGGCCCGAGGCGGGACTAGTGTGCGCCTCAGACTGTAACTGGCTCGAAGTCGCCCCTCTCCATGGGACGCGCAGGCCGGTCCCCAGCATCTGGGGCTGTCTGTCTCCCTGCCGCCGGGAGGTGGGCTTCCTGGGTCCCCGGCTATGGAAGAGCTCACCTGAATCACAGGTGATCGCTGTGCAGCACTTCCATCAGATAGAGTACATCGCTGGCCGGGCCGTGGGCTGGGAGACAGGAACCCCAGTCCCGCGTGCAGGTCACTACCGGTGTGCCTGGGCCCTCAGCGCTGCCCTGGACCTCAGGCAGTGTGTTTTCTCACTGGGGTTAACTCCTTTCCCCTGTAGCTCGCATTGTGTTCAGATACTTAACCTCACGCAGTCACTGTTGAGACACAGGTGGTTCTCTTGAGCCCAGCTGAAGCCTGTGCCTAGGGTCCCAGCTGCTGGGCGGGCCAGTAGTGCTGGGGTTCTCAGGCCAAAACGCCCTTGGGGTGGGCGCTGGCAGGGCATGGGGGTGGGGATGTGAGTGCCTGGCACTTCCTAGTGTCTCACACAGCACCGTGTGGACAACCTCATCGTGGACCTGCCCCACAGTGGGTGTTGGGAGGAGAGGGGACCAAAGAGCCGGCTGCAGCCCGGTTACGCAACTGGGCCAGCATGGGTCAGAGGGTCTGCATACGGTGCAGGTGCAACCAGAAGCCCGACCTAACTGTCGGGTCTTCATTTTAATATTTCTAATGTTTGAAACGTTCATTGTTACATACAGTGAAAAATAACCTGCAAATGTGAGCACTGCTTTGAGGAGCAGTAACCTGCACAGAGGTTGGCAAGACCTGTCCAGCCTCCACACAGGATATGTGAACCAGGATGGTGACTTGGTGACGCAGTCTGTGCGGCTTCCACCTGGTCAGCAGTTGTTGCTGTTTGTCTGTGTCTGTGTTCCTGGAGGCGACTCTTTGGGGGCTGGGAGGGGGCCCAGGTCCTGTGTGGCTCCACCTCTCCTCCTGGCTTATACCATGGTTGTGAGCTGTGGGGGTGGAATCGCTGTGAGATTCACCTCTGAGATTCAGAGTGGACTGGCTAGAGATGAGGATCAGAGGGACTGTTGCTGGCTCTGGCTGAGATTCTGTTTAGCAGGGCTCTGGGTGAGGGCCACGAGGGAAACTGAGGCTTAGTTTGGTATTGCCAGGAAAGCCCTCCTCTCAGGGCAGAGATGACCTTCCCCCATCCTGGCTCCCATGGGCCCCCTGGTGGGGAAGTAGCTGGGAGGTGGTCAATGTCCTGGCACACAGGTGAGGTCTCTATTCCATGTCCTGCCTGCAGGTAGAGGAGCAGGGGAGCTGCCCTCAGTGACCCGTGTCCCCACCTGGCGACCTGCTGAGAATGACGGCTGAGACCTGGTGTTCCCTCTGACTCTGCAATCCTTGAATACTTTGTGGATGCTCAGAGTATTGGCAAGCAATTGTTTAATTCAAGTCCCTCAGAAGACAAGTTCTTCCCTGTGTAGGTACCCCATTGCCTCTTAGGTCATTAGTTGTTTAAAGATACCTACAGCAAGTGTGGCCTGGAATGGTCTCTGAGCCTGGGCCTCTGGAATGCAGTAGCTGGACTAGTAGTCTCCTTCCCCTTGGTAGCTCTTCTGGGTGTGGCCCAGCCTGGAATCTCCTCTTCTAGTGTTGCAAGAGTTGTGCTTCTGACCCAGGGCTGGTTTAGAGCAGAGGTGTAAGCGGTATGACAGATGCCAGTCAGGATTACTCCATGGAGCAGGCATGTGAAGGGCTTTGTTGTTGAGCAAATGGTGGTGGGATTGCCCTGCCACTTACACTAGACCCAAGTATACAGGGGTGTGGCCCAAAGGCACACGGAACCCCACCAGGGGAAAGCTTTTCCCAAGCATGAAGCCGTTCAGTGATGAGACTGTGAGATGAATCGCAGTACTGGAAAGCAGATCTGTTTTCTGTCCTATCAACATAGATAAAGTGCACCCTGCTCTCCACCCTATGCAGACACCAGCCCACAAGAGCCACTGGGCAGCAGAGGGATCTAGGACCAACAGGGGAATCAGGGGGCTGCTGTGTGGGGCAAGGAGGCCCAGTAGGCCTTCACCTGAGTTTCACCTCCCTAGGAATGAGGTGCTTGATCAGAAGCGTTTCCAGGGATGTGCTGATAGGAAAAATCATCATATCTTGGCCCTTGGTATTGGCTCCCACCCAGTGGACCCTGGCTTGGAGTCTCTGGCAAGTGTCCCTGGCCAAGTGCTTGCCAAAGTGTAGACCCATGCTGGGGTGCATTGAGCAGCAGGATTAACTTTCTGTACCTTTCCTTTTTCATAAAATTTCCAAAGCGCAGCCAAGAGTGAGGGAAGACAATGGGAAGGGGTGCTCTGCTTTCATCACCTTTCTGTGTTCTGCTCTAAGTGATTGGAGCTATGGAAGGAGCTGAGCCTGAGCTTTCCTGGGGCACCAGCACCCTTCCAGCCCACACTGACCTGAAGGCCATGTCCTCCACCTTCCTAGGAAAAGCTCCACTGCAGGCAATACGCTAGCCAGGGAGCAGTGTCCCATTGAAGTGTGAGGACCAGTGTTTGATGTATGTACCCCTGGTTACCCATTAGGAGCTTGGCCAGCACCCCCCCCCCCTTAGCACAGGAGGACCCTCAGTGGCTTGACTAGTGCCTAGAAGGCCTGCTGTCCATGCCAGAGCTGTCCAGAGAGCAGGGATGTGGCCTGGACACCTTCAACGACCTCTGCTAGGAATCGGTGGCATTTGACACCCAAAGCTGTTGGTTCCATGTCGGTGCTGGGGCTGGGTGGGATTCTGTCTTCCTGCCCGGCTCCTCAGTGTGGGCTCTGTTCTGTGTGACAGGGTCAGCACCACAGAGATGTGGAACTGCCCTGACCTCCCAGGTACCCCCTCCCTCCATCAACCCCGAGCTCCTGCAGAAACTGAGCCCCGCTGCCGCCCCCTCCCCACCACCCTAGTTGTGCCTCACTGATGATGATGCTTCTCCAGTGTCTGTCATTTCTCATTTGTAAGGTGCTGTATATATGTTGGATATATTATGTACATATCCTACCCAATGGGTAGAACAAAGAATTGTTGATACTATAATATAATGTATAATGACACCAATTTTGACAGAAATGACATAGGGGCAGCTTTGTCCTCTTCTGTAAGGAAATTTGCAAATGGATGCATATAAAGTCTATGTAGTTTATTTTCCTATTAGATAGCAATATTGTTACACAAGAGAAAGAAGTCTGAACAAGCAAGCAAGTTTATGGCCAGCATCTGTTCTGCAACTAAGAGTTGCTTCTTTGCTGTAAAAACTCACAGCTTTTTTGGTGGCCATTAAATGGCCCTTACTTTATTCATTTAGAATTCATTTATTATTTTAGAAATACCCATTTGGACAGTTACATTTTAGTCAGCAGAAAGGGCTGATTCCAGCTTTCGTCTTGCCATAGCATAGCAAAGGCCCCTGGAGAGGCTTGAGCTCGTGCCGTTAAAACAGCAAAGCAGAGCGTTTTGCAGCCTGGTGACCACCTCAGCTGTGGAGCCAGAATTGACCAGACAAAGGCGGGATTGTGATCATTCCTAACGATGTCCTGCCACCTTCTGGCCTGGAAACCTGCTCAGCACTGCCAAGAGTAAGAGAGCACGTAGAGTGACCCTTCCAGCTCAGCTGAGTGTCTGGTTGGGACCTTTGCACTTTCCTGCAGATATTCCAGCACTTCCTGTACAACATGAGACAGCTCCGCATCACCGTGTCCATTCAAACCACTGCTGAGTCCTGGGTGTGGGTTGCGAGCACTGTTCACAAAGACAGTCATGGATTCTGCCATCCGACCCATACTTTCCAGTTCTTCTGTCACCAGACAACATTCTTATAAAGCCCATTTTTATTTTCTCTATGGTATGTGTACATTCTGACCTTGAGAATCATAGTAGCCTCCAGAAAATGAGCTATCCCAGATCACCCTCACCTGGAAATGCCTGAGCCAGCTTTCCCCCTGCTGCTGTTGGGAAGGATGGGGTCCTTGGGGCCCTCAGAAGCTCCTGGGCATGGGTGGTGCCCTCAGCTTCCATCAGCAGAATCCCTGTTTCTGTGCTGGTCCCCTCTGATACACCATCAGCAGATGGCTCATTCTCACCTCATGGTGATGTGGGCATTTGATCTTGGGTCTGTAATTGCAGTGTGTTACAGAAAGGCGTTGTACCAAGTGCTATTTGTTGTAAAATTAGGTTTCTCTGCTTGTTCTTAAAGCTGTGGTTAAACCATTACACACAAATCATTAAAAAAAAAAAATCAGTGACATACCTTTGTCTCTTGGCTTTATTTCTCAGCTACAATACATATGAAAAACACCAATGTATCTAAGGCCTGTCTTGGAGAAACAGCACTGAGCTTCCCCAACTCAGAGCAGCTCTTCTTCTGGTCCTTCATCCAAGTCCCACCAGCTCTGAGTCACTCTGACCACCTAAGGGTCGCAATTTCCTGGTCTGCTGTCAGCAGCTCTGATCAGATCATGTCACGGGGTCCTCTTCTTGGCTGGGGGTTCAGCACCATTTCCAGAGGGCCAGGAAGAGGGCTTAGCCGTGAGGACACTGGGTGGCAGCAGTGAGGAGATAAGCTTGTGGCTTCTGTCTGGCCGCACACCCAGGGAGGGGTCTCCATCCCCTCTTGCCCAGTATGGCCTGGTTTGTGTTCCCTGTCCCCTCAGGCAAAGGGCCAGCCTAGCTGCTCCCAGACAGTGCAGAATGAGGTCAGGGAGGAAAGAAAGGGGTGTCAAGCTTGACCATGCTCTACCAACTCACAGACCATGCTCTGTAGCACAGGACACCAGCCCAACGTCAGCCATCACCCTTGGGGGCTGCTTGTCCCTGACTGAGGGCTGAGATGGCACTGACGACTCAGGAAGCGGCCCTGAAGCAGAAAGGCCAAAAAGAACTGACGCCCAGTGTCTTGGTTACTTTTCGTTCGTTGCTGAGACAAAATACCTGATGCCCAAAATTAGGGAAGGAAAGGTTTATTCTTACAGTTTCTCGGGAGTTTCAGTCCAAACTTAGCTGGCTCCAAGTCAGCATGGCGTGGCGGGGCTGCCCTTCATGGCGGCTGCAAGCTACAAGGAATGCTGGGGAGAGAGTGAGAGTGCGCGTGTGCATGAAAGAGAGAGGGCAGAAGTGTGGAAGCGCAAGAGGAAGACCCGCCTTCCCTTACACTGGATCTCAGCTCCACCCCTGGGCGTGTGCAGCGCTCACGTTGCCAATCCCAGTGCTCGACAACAAACTGAACACAAGCACTAGACTCAGCCCCATCGTGGGGGGACATAGCATACCCAATACACCCAGTGGGACTTCGCCAGGCTGCAAGGTGGGGACTTCAACTTGGAAGGAGGTGGGTCCACAGCTTTCCAGACCGGCTGACCTGGTGCCCACCCACTGCCCTCCTTCCTCAGGTCACTACGGCCTGCTGGAGCCCCCCTCAGGGTGGTGACAGCCTCTCAAACGCGTAACGCCTCCAGGTTGAACCTTCAGTAGGTTCCTGTTCCGACCCTGTGATGATGGCCTGCACATCACAGTTTATGAGCCTGTTACTTAGAACATCTTACACACACTTCACACTGTTTTGATGATCTGTTCTGTTTAAATGGATTCAATTAAAACACACATTTTACAGCAGCAGCTAGGAAGTAATACTGTTGTGCTTGTAAATTTAGTTTGAATGCCATGTTTCTACCAAGACTTCAACTTCTGTGATGGACATGGGTCTAGTTTTAGTCTTTGTCACGTAGAAAGTCAGTTTTTCCAGCAGCATTTATTAAAGAAGCTATCCTTCTTACAGGAACATGTCTGGCCCCTTTGTCAGAGATCGAGTAGTTGAGTGCATTTGGAGTTGTTTGTATACTTCGTAATCTCAGGTCTGGTTTGTTTTGTTTTGTTTTGTTTTTTTGCCAGTATCACGCTGTTTTTATCACAGTAGCTCTGTAGTATAATTTCAAGTCAGGGATTGTGATGCCCCCTGACTTGCCTTTGTTGCTCAGAATTGGACCAAACTAAAATCAAAATGGATCAAAGATCTAAATATTAAAACAGAAACACTAAATCTGCTGGAAGATAGAACAGGTAGAATTCTGGAAAACATAGGTGTAGACAAGGACTTTATGAACAAAACCCTGATCACACAGGAAGTACCACAAAGAATCAACAACTGGGATCTCATCTTACTAAAAAGCTTTTGCACATAAAAAAAAAAAAAACAGCAAAAACACAACCCACAGATAAAGGACTAGTATCTAGAACATACAAAGAACTGAAAAAAATCAGACCCTCCAAATTCAAAGACTCAATTCAAAAATGGGCATCTGAGATGAACAGACACTGCTCAAATGAAGACATACAAAGGGCAAATAAGTATATGAAAAAATGTTTAACTTCACTGGTCATTTGAGAAATGCAAATTTTAAGAATGTTGAGATTCCATCTCACTTCAGAAAGAATGACTGTTTTCAAGAAAACAACTAATAACAAATGCTGGTGAGGCTGTGGGGAGAAAGGAACCCTTCTCCCCTTTTGATGAGGATGCAGACTGGTACAGCCACTGTGGAAATCAAGGTGGAAATTCCTTAATAAACTAGGATTGTAGGTCCCAATCAATCCAGCTATTCCCCTTCTAGGTATCTTTCCAGAAGAATTAAAAGCATCATACCATAGCAATATATATGCACCCATGTTTATAGAGACGCAGTTTGTAATAACCCAAATGCCTATCAACTGATGAATGGATAAAAAAGATGTGTGTTTTTTTTAAATATAATGGGAGTATTACTCAGCCATAAAGAAAGACAAAATTGAGACATTTATAGCTAAATGAATGAACCTTGAAACCATAATCATAAGTGAAATAAATTGGACACATATGTAAATATCACATTATTTCTCTGATGTGAGAAACTGAAAATGTAAATAAGAACAAAAATGTACGCTAGGTATTGTGAAACAAAAGCCGGGTGTGGTGGTGCATGCCTTTAATCCCAGCACTTGGGAGGCTGAGGTAGGAGGAGTGCTGTGAGTTCAAGGCTGGTTTGGGCTACAACATGAGGGCAAGGCCAGCCTGAGCTACATAGTGCAACCCTGTCTCAAAAATACCAGGGCTGGGAGTTTGGCTCAGTGGCTTAAGTGCCTGTCTGGCAAGCGTGAGGTTGTGAGTTTGATCCCTGGTGCCGTTAAAAAAAAAAAAAAAAAAAAAAAAAAAAAGATATTGTGAAACAGGAAAAAATGATTCAAAGGGAAAAGGGAACTAGAGGGGGGCAGGGAAAAAGGAAAAAAGGGAAAGAAAAAAATGAGAAAATAAGTGTTAAATAAAAACAGCTTTGTGAACAGGAGGGGAAAGGGGCTTAAGAAGGGGGAAGGAAATGGAAAAAAAAGAGGACTCAAGATATATCATGTACAAATTCAAATTCTTTAGAATGAACGTGATCATTATGTATACCTAAATTATAGTAACAAATTTAAATAAACTAAAAAGAAGAATCTAATTCACAAATTGTTTGCAACTATAATAAATACAGAATTTAAGAATTGAAAAAAAAAAAGAATTCCGCTTTTGACTAATAGTGCAAACTTTTCATCCTACCTCAGACTCTCCCTGCAGGAGGTCAGGTCCTTGATGGTGCCCTCAGGTCTCCTCTGTAAAACAGTGAACGATGACAGCAGAGCATGTGGGCATCACTGCCTTTGCTAGAACTTGATGTTCTAGATGTAACTTAAAAGCATTTTGCCAGCACAGCAGATTGGATCCCCATTTACTGCCCCGCCTCCCCAGCTAACAACATCACCACATACTGGCCTGGATTTGTCCCTCAACAAGATCTTGACACGGAGGGTGTCCCATGAACACACCCAAAGCTTCCTTCTCCTGGGGTCTAAATGAAACACACCACTTTTACCCCAGAACTGTTGATATGCAGAGATGTGTATCACTATGGTTAAAACCCAAAGAGTCTATTTGGGGGAACACACTCTTCAACCATCTTCCTTCTTGCCTTACTGCCCTACCTCCCTACCTCTCCTGCCTTCTCTCTCTCTCTTTTTTTCCTTTCTCTTTAGGTGGGGCCAAGGGAGACCCTGTTGACTGGGTCTTTGTTCCAGCATCCTCTCCCTGCCCAAGCTGAGGACCAGGGAGATGGATCTCCTCCCGCCGTCTGCATCCCCTCTGCACACTGCCTTCTGGAATGAGAGCCACAAGCCATGATGACTTGCTCCCTCTCACCTCCAATGGGCATTTCTTATATTTCTCCCAGTTATTCACCACAAGCAGGGCTATGTATACATGTTAGAGCCACTAAGAGTGAAGAAAGCAACAAGAATGAGACTGCTCTTTGCTCCCAGTTGCCATGCTATAAGCTGTCTCATCTCTGCCAAACCCCACTGCTATGCCACCCAGCCTTAGAGCCAGCTGACTATGGACTGAAACCTCTGGCTGCTGCCAGTGTGTCCTCAGCACCCCCACTGAATCCAGGTCCCCAACTCCTGCTGGATCATGAAGGTGTCCTGACACCCGGAGACAGAGGCAGATGCATCTACAAGATTCTTCGGTGGCAGGAGTGGTGGATGCTGTCCCTGCACACATTTCACATATGCCCAGATGAAGGGAGCACCACTTTGCTTCACTGCACATTGCTGTTCCCTGTCGTGGCAACACATGAAGAGCCAGGTGTCCTATTTCATATTTCACTGTGGTAGAACTCTTACCACAAGGTGCATGTCTTGGCATCTGCCACTACACATTACTGTTGTGTTTTAAGGTTAATTTCCAGGGGGCTCAGAGAAAGTACCTGCTGAATTTTGGGGAAATGGTCATTCTTATAGATATTCCGAGCTTCCGAGTGGGGAAGTTTTCTCCATGTGCCAGCTTCTGGTGGCTTCAGATGTCCAGTGGTTGACAGCCACCCAGTGGGAAATTCCAAGCCAAGCCTGCTCTGCCATGACACAGTCACAGCTCAGACGTCACAACAGCATCCATCCCAGGCTCAGAGAGGCAGGCATGGCAAACTCATTTTGAACCTAGGGGCAGTGGGGATCTTCCTGAGGCCAAGTCTTCCTTAGATATATGAAACATTTAAATGTATTATTTGTATCAAAGCTAGAATTCATTGCTAATGCTGCTTTTTTTTTCTCAAGCATGGATTCAGGTATGAAGATACATCCTGACCTGCTCGCCAGGTCATGCTTGCCTGGACTGTGACAGATGGCAGCACTCGTCCCAGGGCCTCCATCCTGCCACCCATCCCTGACAATGGAAGTGAGCCAGGGCAAAACACTGGCCACTGTTTCCATCCTGAGTCAGAAACTGAGGTCACAGAACAGTCTGGGAACAGATAAAAATAAAAGTAGCTAGGAAGTTCAAAGCCAAAAGGTGAAAGGCAGCAACAGGTTGGCAAGGATGTGGGATGTGAACAAGTTAGGATCTTGGCTGAGCTTCTGTCTCCTACACAAACAGAACTCCAGGTATCCTGAGGCCAGGAAGCAGCACAAGGCAGAAGCAGACACCTGGATTCAGATCTAGCTCCCAGTGCCTCTTTCTTCAGCCAGAACTGTAGGCCTCGCTGTTCTTAGAAACCACTCAGTGACCAGCTCTGCAGTTGTCTAAGCCTGGGGTCTGAGTAGTGGTTGAAATAAAATTATCAACAAAAATATTTTCAAAACAGTGGAGCCAATGAATACTCTTTAATTTCCTAAGAGTTACATCGGGTTTTTGTGAATATACTTGCTCAATAATATTTTCAACTTTTTAAGGGAACAAAGACTTGTCTCTTATTCTGGACTAAAAGAGGTAAGGAGTGCAAGTCATGTGCTGCATGCCCTGCATCTGCTTCTGAAGGAACAAAACTACCTGTTGATGGAGCCCTGTGGACCGTCAACCACCACAGCTGATGCCTGGGCAGTAAGGGCTTAGTGCCTTTTGCACCAGCATCAGAGCCAATATCATCAGATAACAAAGCAACCTAGTCACTATGTTAAATGGTCAAAGAAAATGTTAGTTCAGACACAACGTGATACATATCAGTAAAAGTATGCTTGTTCCAGAATCTCAGAGGCACACACAAGGTGACAGCTGAAAAACATATACACATGAAAACATCCTGTCTGCAGGCATTGAGCTCCAGTTCTGGGGAGCTAAGCATCTGATTTGTAGATGGAAAGGTAAAGAGTCACTGCTATTTCAGGTTCTGGGTGCCATGTAATTGTCAAAGCAGAGTAAATGGTTGACTTTTGTCATGTATTTGATTAAAGGGGAATGGAAGTTTGATCTTATTAAAATGGGAGGATGAAGTTTAGGTTTTCATGTCACAGCAGGCAGCATCAGAGCAGCTAGCAGCAGGCCTCACACCTTGCCCAACATTTCAATTTCCTAACATTTCAATTGGGCACAACTCAGAGAAAAAGCTGGACACAATAAAAGGAAGTTTAGGTTCTATGCAGCACCGTGCTTGGGGCACTCACCCTCACATGCTTCTTCAGTGTTCTGTCTTTGTGGAGCTGGGCTGAGAAGGACTTGCTGGGCTGCCTCTACCTCCCTAGAGGGCCCATCCACCAAGCCATGGGACTTCCACACTTCTGCTTGGCCCACCCTTCCTACTGAGAACATTCTGACCAAAACCACCAGTTAATTGCACAGAAAACTGAGGCTGAGGTTGCTCATGACACAGAAGTACACAGTTTGATTTTCAAAACAAGACCACCACCACCTGGCTCTGCCTGGTCAGAGGAACGGACTGGACAGGAGTCACATAGGAAGTCTCAGAGAGAAGCCACACTCAGACAGCACCTTTGCCAAGAACCAGAAGGCCAGGCCCAAGTCCATGGCCACATGACTGGACCATTCCAGTCTAGCAGGGGAGGACAGGGTCTTGACCCTTACTGTCCCTCAGGTGTACAGCTCTTAGCCATCTTACCCAATACAAAGGTGGCACTATGTGATACGCCAGTGAGCCACTGGAGACAGGATGTTGTTACTGTTTGCAGAATATGGATAACTAACCCTCACATTTTCCTATTGTTGGTTCTGTACTTTTCCCTTAGTTTGTTTATCCTGCCTGGCATTTTCTTTCTGTTGTTGTTCGGGGAATTGTGGCCATTTCTATCTCTGTCCAGAATATCTTTCAGTACTCTCTGTGGAGTTAGTTTGGTGAATAGCTTTGCAGGATATATCAGCCTGGGTTGGAAATTATTTTCTTTTAGGGTTTGAAACCCTTCACTCTAACCTCCCCTGGTCTACAAGGTTTGTGTGGAGAATTCTGCTCTAATTCTAATGGGTTTTCCTTTTGAAGTGATTGTTTTTCTGTAACCACTTTTAAGATTCTGTTCTTGTGCTGGACTTCTAGATTTTGACTGTATTGTGAAAAACTTTTCTAATTGTAGTTATTTGGGATTCTATATGCCTCATTTATCTGTATGTTGAACTTTTTCCTGAAAGTTTTCTCTTATTATTTAAGTAAACATGGTTTTTAAATATCATTTTGTGTTGTCTTTTGATTTATCACTAACTCCAATGAATCTTTGACTAATCTTCTTGTGGCATCTAAATGTTGGATCCATTTTTCATGTTCTCTTGATTTTAAGGTATCTCTCATTAACTGGTCACCACCAACAACCCTGTCTTCTAACACTCTGTGCTCACATTGATCACTTTTGCTCCTCATACTTTCAATAGAATTTTTAATAGCCTGAAATTCTATTTGGAGCCCTTTTATGGACTCTTAATTCTTTTTTATACTGATCATTCATATTTTGCATCATTTTGTTTAGTTCTTCCAGCTTTCTATTAGTGTGTTGTAGTCAGTGTTTGCAAGGGAATAGATTTAATGCAGGATGCACAATTTATAGGATTATTTTATAACATCCACCCAAAAAGTCAAATGCAGAAGAGTGCAAGAGATCTATGCACCACAGACCCAAAGAAGCTGAGGACCTGATTTGCATAGCAATGTCCTGCACAAGTCCAGCTGAAGACCTAGAGTCCATGGCAATGTCTTCCATGAGTCCAGCTGGAGGCCTAGAGCCCATGACAATGTCTCATGCTAGTCTGTATCAAGGATCTACACTGGGAAGGCCCAAAGGTCAGGTAGAAAGCCTGCACCAGTGAGATGAAGGATCTGTGCCAGCACACTGATGGATCTGCACTGGAGGCAGGAAGCAATGATCAGTGTAAGGACCAGAGCTCCTCTGAAGAAAACTGTAGCCATCCTCAGCGACTGGGAGGACCTGAGTTCCTCTGACAATGAGAATAGCTGACTTCATATCAGGAAAATCAGCATGACAAGCTTCTCCAGGAGAGTCAAAGCATACCATCTCCCCCTCCAGTTCCCTTTTTGTGCTGTTGGCAATAATACTCAGGTGAGTCTTCCATACCCAGAACCATGCTGACTCAGTTCAACGGGATGTTACGAGTTGACCATTAGTTAATCCATTACATAGTGTTTTATAGACTTATTGATCATTTTATTTGTCCCTGTAGCTTTTTACTCATATCTTCTGTGAGCTTGACAAATGCTTTATTGATCTACTTTTTCTTCCCTTATGTCATTTCAAATAATTCAGGAGCATGGCTTTTGGTTTTTCTTCCCTTCAAAGCCCCATGGATCAGCTGTGGAGCAGCTGGGAGTTTTTGGAGGCATATTGTTGGCTTGTCTTATGCTTCTATTATTGTGTGCATGCATCAAGACTTGTGGATTGATTATAGTGGAAAGCTTTGTTTCTAGTATGTAGATGAGTTGATATCTACTTTTCATTGGTGTTCTCTGAGCATGGCTAACTATTGGCCTTTGCTTCTGTCCCAGGTTCCAATCACCTCTCCTTACCTGAGATGGGAGGTTGAACGTACTTGGCCCAGTAACAAGTTTTCCAGGAATGGGCCACAGTACTGTTAATGACTCCATAGCAACCCAGGTATTGATACCCCATGAAAACCAATTAATAGCAACAGGTATATTACCTTGGCTATTGTAGTAAAATGGGTACCAATTATAGCATGAATAAAGTTATAATAGCATGAACTGAATAATGACAAAACCTAAGGACCAACATTGTACCATCATTAACTGTAGGTAAGAGATCTAGTTATAGTCTCAACACTAAGACAAACAAAATGTTGACCTACAATTGACCTACAGTAAATATCCACTAAATGGAACAATTTTGCCTGTACTAATGATAGAACAGTATTAAAAGCAATATTGTGAAGTTAACTAGCTATTGTGATATTTAAAAAGCTTAGTAGTTCTACTAGCAAAAGAGGGTGGTAAGCTGGGGAATGAAAAAAGCAAACTTTGAAAAATTACCTAATGGGACAGGAGAAGGCGAAAAAGTGAGGTGGGAGTACTATTTGAAGAGTAAACGAAAATTAATAGTGATAGAGAGCAGTTGCAGGAAAGGAACAAGAAAAAAGGTAACCAGTTCAAAAACAGATGGTGACGGAAGAGAATAAAACTGAAAAGAGAGAAAAGGAAAGAAAAGAAACTAAAAGAAAAAAGGGCAACCCAACAAAAACCCAAAAGTAGAATACAATATAGAAAAAATCAAAAAAAGATTTAGTCAAATAAAATTGTTATTGAATGAATTCTTTCCAAAATCTGCAGTCTTGGGATCCATACAATCAGTTTTCTATACCTAGATTTATGGCCTATGGGTTTTTGAGGTTCTGTCCCTACATCAGAGGCTCCTCTATTTGCCCCAGACTGTGGTTACCATCCAAGTCAAGGCAGGTCCTTGCACTGATGGGTAGATGTGGAATGTGATCAGTCCTCTGGTTTCTACATCCCTGGCCCTGCAGGTCACAGGGTAGGGGTGGGAGTGGGTTGTTGGACTTAATGTCCACAATCATGAGGTCTGGTTTTTCCTGTACAATACACTACTACAGTTTTCTGTTGTTATATATAACAGTAATGCATGTAAGGGGTATGGAAATAAAAGCAAAGTCATCAAGTTGGAGTTTCCCTTGACCATCTTTGTTGTGAATATTGTAATGTACATACTATATACAATCCTTCATTTAGCAACCAATGCATTTAATGACCTAGTTAAAGGAATGAAACTTAGTTGTTCAATGAAGAATGTAGTAACTTGTTTTTTGTTTTTATTTTTTTGTAGTACTGGGGATGGAATCAAGGTCCTCACGCATGCTAGCCATGTGTTTTATACTGGACTATATTCCCAGTCCTTTTTATTTCGAGACAGAGACTTCTTAAATTGTCTGGATTGGTCTCATATTTGTGAACTTCCTGCCTCAGCCTCCTGAGTAGATGAGGTTACAACAATATATCACCACATCCAACAGGATTAGGAACTTGTAAGAATACTCAATTTATTCCCATTAGACAATATGCCCTGTACAATATAAAAGGGAAAGGGAAAACTATCTTAGGAGAAGAAACTCCATATTTTATATATATGTATATATATATATGAGTAGCTGGGATTACAAACTTGTACCACCACTTCCAGCTCCATGTAGCAGATTTTAACACAGGCAGTCTCAAGGTTTTTAAAACAACAATAACAACAAAAAGCCCCCAAAAAATAGAAATGAGAAATTTGCTCATAACTTACCATTTAGTATCTGAATTTAATAAACACACTAAAACATTTTTACAGCATTGAGACGTGAAAATGTCCCATCGACATGAAGCTGTGCATTGAACTTTGCATCTGGAGATAAATCATGTTGCCAGACCAACAGAGTGAGGACTCAGATCCCATCTTGAGACTCTCCAGCTCCCAGAAAGACTTCCACCACAGAAGATTCATTTAAGAAGTACCCGAATATAAAGGCCGAATGTAGCAGTGTAAACATTTTTTCCTTTTAAACTATTCTCTAAACTTGGCCAAACAAAGCATTTGACACAAAAACCCTACGAAACAGCCAGGCGTGGTGGCACATACTTGTAATCCCAGCATTCCGGGAGGCTGAGGCAGTAGGGTTGAAAGTTCAAGCCCAGGCTGGAAAGTTCAGCAACTAAGCAAGACCATATCTCAAAATAAAAAGTGAAAAGTGGAGTGGGGGTTCCCACCATTGACTGGGAGCTGCTGCAACTTGTGAGAAAGAGTTTGGAAATGGGAGCCCATTCTTGCTATTGACCAAGATAAATCATGGCTGATTTCTCAAATGCTCAAGTCAAGAAGAGGTTGGAGTGAAATATTTCAAGCTCTGAAAGAAAACAACTTCCAACCCAGACTGATGTACCCTGCAAAACTATCTTTCAAAATTAATGGAGAAATAAGCTACTTCAATGACAAAGAACAACTGAGGAAATTCATGACTAGCAAATTAACCCTACAAAGAGTACTGAGAGATATTCTAGATAGAAACAATAATGACCACAATTCCAAGAACAACATCAGAAAGAAACCATGGTAGGGCAAGCAATTAAACAGAGGGGAAAAACAGGGAACCAACAACAGGAACATAACATGACAAAGATAAATAAATCAATGCATATCAGTTATTGCCATCAATGTAAATGGCCTCAATTCACCAATGAAAAGAAACACATTGGCAGAATGGATTAAGAAACAAGATTCAGCAATGTGCTACATACAAGAAATGCATTTAACTCAAAAAGAAACTCATAAACTAAAAGTCAGTGGGTGGAAAACAATACTCAATGCAACAGGTAATGAGAAAAAGCTAGGGGTAGCTATCCTCTTTGCAGACAGTGTGAACTTCAAAACAAAAATGAACAAGAGATAAAGAAGGTCATTATATACTTGTTAGGGGAAAAATTCAAGAGGAAGAGATAACAATCATAAAGATACATGCACCAAATATGGGAGCACCCAACTATACAAGACAAATATTAATAGACATGAAAAATCAAATAAGCAATAATAATTGTAATGGGAGACTAATACCTGATTATCACAAAGAGATCAACTAGACAATAACAGAACTGAATCAAATATATGAGCAAATGAACTTAGTAGATGTTTACAGAGTATTCCAACCAATAACATCAGAATACACATTCTTCTCAACTGCAGATGGGACATTCTCTAAAATAGACCATATACTAGCCCATAACTAAATGCAAAGAAATTGAAATTATCCCACGCATTTTATCAGACCATAGTGCAATGAAATTGAAAGTTTCAAAAGAAACTGCAAAAACTCCACAAACACATGGAAATTAAATAACATCCTGAACGACCAATGGGTCACAGATGAAATTAAAGATGAAATTAATATCTACAATCAAATAAGAATGCAAATACAACATACCAGAACCTGTGGGATGCAATGAAAGCAGTCCTAAGAGGGAAATTTATAGCAGTGAATTCTCACATCAGGAAAACAGAATGAACACAAATAAATAATGTAATGCTACACCTCAAGCTTCTAGAAAAAAAAACCCATCAAGTTAAGCCCAAAGCCCACAGAAGAAATTATAAACAGCATAGCAGAAATTAACACAATTGAGACTAAGAAAACAATACAAAGAATTAATGAATCAAAGAGTTGCTTCTTTGAAAGAACAAAATTGATAAACCCCTAGCCAAACTTAGCAAAAAAATAAAAAAAAAACCCCTCAAATTCATACATTGAGAAATGAAATCACATACAGATCCTGTGAAAACTCAGAAGACCATCAATACCTTGTTCAAAAATGTTTACTCAGATAGGATGGAAAATGTGGAAGAAATGGACAGATTCCTAGAAATGCATGAATTACCAAAGCTGAATCAAGAAGATATAAAAATTCTAAATAACCCAATATCAGTTAATGAAATGAAAAATGTAATTAAAAATTTACCAACAAAAAAAACTCAAGTCCTGATGGATTCATGGCTGAATTCTACAAGATTGAATTCAGATAAGATTTAATGCCGATACTCCTCAAACTCTTCAATGAAATTGAAAAGGAAGCAATTCTCCCTAACTCATTCCTAGAGGCAAGTATTACCCTGATACCAAAACCAGAAAAAGACCCAAGCAGAAAACAGAATTGCAGGCCAGTCTCTCTAATGAACATAGATGCAAAAAATCTTCAATAAAGTACTAGCAAAAAAAAAAATGCAGCAAATTATCAAGAAGATTATACACCATGACCAAGTGGGATTTATCCCAGGAATGCAGGGATGGGTAACATATGCAATCAATAAATGTAATACACCATATTAAGAGAGCCAAAGACAAAAATCACATGATCATCTCAATAGATGCAGAAAAAGTTTTTGATAAACTCCAACATTCATTCATTCAAAAACCCTAGGGAAAATCAGAATAGATGGTCTTTACCTCAATCTGATAAAAGCCATCTATGACAAACCAATAGCCAACATTATACTAAATGGACAAAAACTGAAAGCTTTCAATCTAAAATCAGGAACAAGACAAGGATGTCCACTATTATCACTCCTATTCAATATACTTCTGGAAACATTAGCCAGAGCAATTAGACAAGAGAGAAATAAAAGAAAAAAGGATAGGCAAGGAAGAA
Organism: Dasyprocta punctata; assembly: GCA_004363535.1. Lineage (NCBI taxonomy): Eukaryota > Metazoa > Chordata > Mammalia > Rodentia > Dasyproctidae > Dasyprocta > Dasyprocta punctata. The sequence continues at coordinate 44,248 of RJWM01012705.1, forward strand.
GTTATATTACCATTATTTGCAGATGGCATGATACTCTACATACAAGACCCCAAAAACTCCACCAAAAGGCTACTAGAGTTAATAAGCAAATTCAGCAGCATAGCTGGACACAAAGTCAACACTCAAAAATCAATAGCATTCTTGTACTCAAACAACAAACTCACTGAGAGAGAAGGGGATCAACACCTTTCACAACAGCATCCAAAAACATGAAACACTTAGGAATCAATCTAACAAAGGAAGTAAAAGATCTATATATTGAAAATTATAGTTCTCTGAAAAACAAGATCGAAGATGATTGAAGAGAAAATGGAATGATGTCCCCTCCTCATAGGTAGGAAGAACCAACACTGTGAAAATGGCCATGCTCCCAAAACTGTTACACAGATTTAATGTAATTCCAATCAAAATACCATTAGCATACCTCACAGATCTAGAAAAAAACATTCCAAAAATTCATGTGGAAACAGAAGAGACCTAGAATAGCAAAAGCAATCGTGGGCAACAAAGGCAAGGCAGGAGGCATCACAATTCCTGACTTGAAATTATTATAAAGCTACTGTAATAAAATCAGCATGGAACTGGCAAAAAACAACCCCCCCACAAATAAACAGACCTGAGGATGAATGCAACAGACTAGAAGATGGAGACAGAACTACAAACACACTCAACCACTTTATCTTTGACAAAGGGGCCAAACATGTTCATAGGAAAAAAGATAGCCTCTTTAATAAATGGTGCTGGGTAAACTGGCTTTCTACATGCAGAAGACTTAAAACTCAACCCATGAATATCACCATGTACTAAATTAAAGTAAAAATGGACCAAAAATATAATATTAAAACAGAAACACTAAATCTACTGGAAGACAAAGTAGGTAGAAATCTTGAAGACAGAGGGGTAGGCCTAGAGTTCATGAACAAAAACCAAACTGCACAGGAAGTACTTCAAAAAATCAACAACTGGGATCTCATCTTATTAAAAAGTGTTTGTACCTCAAAAGAAATCACCAACAGAGTGAAAAAAAAGCCCCACAGATTTGGAAAACAATTTTGTCAACAGTCCCTCAGATAAAGGACTTCTATCTAGAATGTACGAAGAATTGAAAAAAATCAGGCCCATCAAATTCAAAGACCCATTCCAAAAATAAGTAACTGAGATGAACACACAATTCTCAGATGAAGAAATACAAATAACAAATAAATATGTGAAAAAATGTTCAACATCATTGGTCATGTGAAAAATGCAAATTAAAACAACACTGACTCCATCTCACTCCCAAAAGAATGGCAAATATCATGAAATCAACCAATAACAAATACTAGAAGGGCTGTGAGTAAAATGGAATGCTTCTCCACTGTTGGTAGGAGTGTAGAATGGTATAACCATTGCAGAAATCAATGTGGAGATTCCTCAAAAAACTAGGATTAGAAATCCCATTTGACCCAGCTATTCCCCTTCTGGGTATTTACCCAGAATTAAAAACATCATACCATAGTGATATATATGCACCCATGTTCATAGAAGCACAATTCATAATAGCCAGATTTTGGAAATAACTCAAATGCCCATCAAACAAGGAATGAATAAAAAAGATGTGGTACTTTTATACAATGGAGTACTACTCAGCTATAAAGAAGGATTGCATTAAGCCTTATACAGGTAAATGGATGCAACTAGAGACCATACTCATGAATGAAATAAATCAGAGTCACATGTGTAAACACCGTATTGTCTCCCTAGTGTAAGAAACTGAAAGAGTAAGTAAGATCCAAAAGGTACAATAGATATTGTGAAAGGCAAAAAAACTGCTCAAAGGGAAAGGACAGCTGGTATGGGGGAAAAGAAGAAAGAAAGAAAGAAAAAGAAAAAAATATAGATACATACAAGATAGCTAAGATAATTGTACTACTAATTCTATTAGTCAAGGAAAGGAACGGTTAGTGCTCATATTGTTTGATCAATTTTGCATGCCTATATCTGATAATCTGAGCAACTGTTCTGAAAATAACAATATGCAGTATAACCACCATTGTTAAATTCCTATCATTGAAATTCTATATCACTATTGTTTTGGGGTTTTTTTTGTTGTTTCTTTTTTCTGTTTTTTCTTTAAAATAAAAAAAGGTGGGGGGAGGGCTGGGGATGCAGATGAGTGCAAAGGCCCAAGTGCCATAGTATAAACAAACAAATTCCTGCCAGACAGCAGGGATTGGACAGGACATCTGTGTGCCGCATGCTAAGGACTCTAACCACCCCTTGTTGTAGCAAGTGGATGTCTAAAGAGGCTATTTCCTCCTCCTCCAAATCAATCCAAGGCTCAGAACTGAAGTAAAAGCTGTTACTGCAAAATATACCCCCAATCTCAGTAACTTCCCTCTCTGACAACTGCTGAATTTCATTTTTAAGCAGATTTTCGGTTTGATTTTATTTTTTGAGACAAGGTCTCACTGTGTAACCCAGGCTGTCCTCAAACTTGCAATCCTCTTGCCTCAGCCTCCCAAGTGCTGGGATTATAGGCATGTACCACCAGGCCTGGCTGAAGCAAATAATTTAACAGCAAGTTTGCTATTAACATGTTCCCGCTGGCTTGAACCACTGGTGGTATGTGTGTAACTGTCCCACTGGGCAGCTTGAACTATCGGTGGTTAGCTATATAACATTAGTCAGTCGAATTCAAATCAGAGTCACTCGGCAGTGAGACATAGAAACTACAGCCCTTTTGGGAACGTGTTGAAACAATTCAACAAAATGCCTGAGGAAGGATATTTTCCTTCACTATAAGAGAAATCACAGAGGCCACAATTTTTTTTTTTTTTGGTACCAGGTATCAAACTCACAACTTTCCACTTGCAGACAGGCACTTGTGCCACTGAGCTAAATCCCTGGCCTACAGAGGCCACAATTTTATGATTTGCTCCATAATCAACAGTAATTCAGATGAAGCTGCTGGGAAATGCTGAGTGCAGCGCTTCCTGGGCAGGGACAGCCCTCCTCATGGCAGTGTGGCACCACAGGGTTGCCCAAACCTCTGGGGCTGGACAACCTCAAGCTTGAGTCACTCTTCTTCCAAATGATCAGCTAAAGCAGTAAAAAACGATTAAAAAATCTCCCTGTTCTAGTGGCCACTACCAACGTATTCCCTTAAAAAGTACCATGGCCACGTATTTGCTCTAAAAATGTGACTTTGACATGCTTTAGGTAAAAACTCTAAAGCTTTTTCATTTACATATAACCAATCCATCTAATTTGCATACACAAGACTGAATTTTTATTCAACTTTCTTCATACAACGTCTCTTTTAAATGGTAGGAAAGTGTTAGATGCTTTTTACAGAAAGACTAAGTGCTCCTCCTATTCACAGGCAGCCTGGGGGTGAAAGGTGACTCCCCATGGAGAGGTGGATGCATTAAACCTTGGTGAATAACAGAAAGACTATGACCCAGTGTCAATAGTCTGGCTGTAGGTAGGCCACACCAGTTACCCAAGTGCCAGCTTCCTTGTCTGCACACACTACAGCTGGTGGGAGATAGCAGCACAGGTGTGACTCTGCAGACCTGGGGAGACAGCCCTGGTTTGAAAGACATTAGCCACTGCTTATTGCTTCTACAATGCAATATTGTCATACTGGGTTTACTTCTTTTTTTAAAAAAAAAAAACAACGATTTTTCTAGTGATATTTAACTTTTTAAAAAAGGTATTCTAGTTCTTTAACCCTCAGAGAACTGGTATTTTTTGGCAACTAACCAAAAAAATAATCAGAAGCATGTATCTTTGCCCAAAGCTCCAGAGGATTAAAGCATAGGAAATGTCTGTAAGTTGTGTTAGATAAGGCACCCTATTCCACTTTTTTTTTGAAGGAAACTTTTTCTTTGGTTTCTTGCAATTTTTCTGTGAGTCTGTCCTTGGTTTCCTCCATCTTCTCCGTGATGAGCTCCTTGGTCTCCTCCATCCTGTCCTGCAGATACTCCTTGACAGGTGGTGGGGTCGACATGTAGCCATGACCCCTTAGATACTTCACCATGAAAGATGTTCCTCCTAAAGTCACTGTGTAGCGGGCAGGCGTTGCAATCTTTAAAAGAAGGCAACCAGGCAGATCAACATGTGATTATGACTAAAATTAAGTTGAAGTTTAGTATTAAGCAATAACCAGTCAGTGTAAATGCTTCATTGTCTCACAAGAGAGGCTCTTTCCTGTACACATTTTGTGAATGTCTGTCCCCATACGACCTAGCCCAGATGCATCCTTGGCCACATGTTAGTGAGCTTTGGGACAGGATAACCAGCATCTCCTGCAGCCCCATCAGCCCCAGGGCCCCCCTTCTCCCACCTCACTTCTGCCAAACCCTGAACAGGCTTTGCCGGAGGCAGCAGGACATTGCTGTGCCTGCTGTGCTTGTCAGAACATGGGTTCCTCAAAGCACACGGACAGCCTCATCACTAGATAGATACCAGTGTGCCAGCATGCCTCCACGCACAGCCTCACACCCACCCCCCAGACCTAGTGCAAACACATGGGAGGAGTGCAGGATCCTCAATTTCCAGGGGTTGCATGTAACCAAAAAAAGAAACTCTGGTCTCAGGGCCTGGGCCTGACAGGGCTGAGCTGTGAGTTACAGGAAGGTGGGCACAGGTCAGCTACATTACCATCAGGCAGCAGGATTAGCACAGTTCAAGTGTGCCCTCCATAACTAGGAACTTGATAATTTATTAATTAAATACATTTTAATGTAGAATCACTCAACACTTACACTTTAGCCATCCAGACAAAATTACAACCAAAGAGAGAATATCCCAGCATTCCAGAGGATTCTAATAGGGATGGCAGAATAAAACAATGCTACTTTTGAATAACGCTCTAAACTATAATTCTAGGAACTTTCATATAACAGAAGTAAAATAAAATAACATCTGAGGCAAAGCATTTTCTAGTTGTTTTCTTTCTTTTTAATAGAAGCACCATGGATCCTTATAAGATTTTTGTCTGTTGTGAAGAATGGCATTAACATGGCTAAATTTCACAGTTTATAATGAGTTTTCCCTTCTAAAATAAAGACTCACAGCTGTAGAAACTTTATAATGTCTGCATCCAGAAGATGGTCAGACTATGAATGTCTGAAAGCATAGCTAACAACCGGCCCCAAGGGACATCACAGAAAATAATTTGTGTTTTATTAAACCTTAACTACTTTACTTGCTAAGAAAAGATGAGCTACTAGAAACAGTAAAATAAATGTAAAATGTCACTAACAAGTTGGGTGGCATGAAGTGCTGATCAAACAAAACAAAACATCAAGAGGGGAAACGTCAAGAGTGTGACCATTCCCTTGGCCACACAAGCCGGGTGTGCTGTGGAGGATCAAGCACTAGCTGTACAAAAGGCACCCCCTCCTGAAGCCTCATTATATTCATATGTGAAAACGTCATGTCAAAGGTGAAATACAATATTTTAAGTTTAAAAACAAGCATTATGAGCTCACAAAAGTTCTCTGGGGAATGAGCTGGTAGCACCCACCTTGAACATGGCATAGGCTGTCAGGGCATTTCCACTCTGGGAGTTTTTCAGGATGTTCACAACACTGTCAGGTAACCCGATGAGCTCCAGAAAAGGAACAACATTCACTCCTCTAGGAAAGAAACAAAGTAAGTTTCAAGTAAATAAGACTTTAAGGATAAATATCTTCAAGAAATTATTACTGTATTTTGAACTAGTTATATTTTGTTTATAAGTTGATTCTGCATTACCGAAAGTTTAATTTCACTCTAAGAATATTTTATTTGAAGAACAATAGTATACCTAGAGGCATCAATGTTCAGTTTTATCTTACCATCTACATGAGATATTAGTGTACTTAGAAAGTAAGGCTGAGGCAGAAAGATCTCAAGTTCAAGAACAGCCTGGGAAACTTAGTGAGACAGTCTGTCTCAAAATAAAATAAAATAAAAATAACATAACATAACTTAAAATAACATAACATAAAATAAAATACTTAAGTACTTCAATATCCCTGCTTTACAGTAATGCTCTACCCTGCTGTGAGTTTTAAAGACAGGTGGAAAAATACGAAGTCTTGAAATGTGAGTTGGAGTATTCTAAGGAAGTGGTATTGGGTAAGGAAACAAAGGTCAGGTAAATTACTCTGACCCTGTTCTCTTAGTTTAAAGTTATTAATTTTGCTGTAGTGCTTCTACTCCCCATTCCGTTCCCCCCGCAGTAGTACTAGGGATTAAACCCATGACTGCACCAGCATGGTATGTTATGTTATTTTTATTTTCTGTTGAGATTCTATGTCACCACAGAAAGAATGGCTATTATCAAGAAATCAACCAATAACAAATGCTGGGAGGGCTGTGGAGAAAAACAAACTTCTCTACTGTTGATGGGCTGGAGCAGTTGTCTGTGAAGCTCACCCCAGGCAAAAGTTTTTCACTTCCCAGGATGGTCCTTGGGAAGCACAGGCTCCCGGAGATTTGTGTACACATTACCGTCTTACCTGGCACACACTGTGCTGATCACTTCTGTCCATCCCTCCATTCTGCTCCTGTACTCACTGTGTCCTGTACTCACAGTGGTACAACCATTGTGGAAAACAGTGTGGAGATTCATCCAAAGACTAGGACTAGAGGTTCCATTTGATCTAGCTATTCCCTTTCTTGGTATCTTCCCAGAAGAATTAAAAGCATCATACCACAATGATATATGCACACCCATGCTTATAGTGGCAAAGTTTGTAATAGCTAAATCTTGGAAATAGCCCAAATGCTCTTCAACCAATGAATGGATAAAGATGATGTATTTTTTTTAATATAACGTAGGACTACTCTGCCATAAAGAAGGATAAACTTGAGAGATTTCAAGCAAATGGATGCACCTTGAGACCATATTCTTAAGTGAATTACATTGGACATACATATGTAAATACCACATTGTTTCTCTAGTGTGAGAAACTGAAAGTGTAGATAAGGACCAAAATGTATAATAGATATTGTGAAATAGGAAGAAAATGTTCAAATGGGAAGGGCAACTAGGGAGAGGTAAGGGGTAAAGGAAAGGAAAAGAAAAAAAAGTGAGAAAAGGAGAAAAAAATGGAAACGAAGATTTTTTAAATAAGGAGGGGAAGAGGGGTTGTAGGGAGGGTAGGGGAATGGGAAGAAAAAGAATCATGTTATATCATGTATAGGTACAAATTCCCTATAATGAATGGGATCGTTATGTACACTTAAAATCTACCAATAAACTTTATTAAAAAAAACTAAGGGCATTTCAAAATACTTTTATAAATATCAAACATATCCTAAAGTGATTCCATGATGCACACCCTGAAAGAGAGGCACAATTCCTACAGATGAAACACAGCAAACGACACAGTGAGTACAGGAACAGAATGGAGGGATGGACAGAAGTGATCAGCACAGTGTGTGCCGGTAAGACGGTAATGTGTACACAAATCTCTGGGAGCCTGTGCTTCCCAAGGACCATCCTGGGAAGTGAAAAACTTTTGCCTGGGGTGAGCTTCACAGACAACTGCTCCAGCCTATCAATGCCTTCATCTCAAGGAATTCAGTATCATCACCGAATAGCAGTGCGTTCTGGAAAGTAAGACAACAGTGCACACAGGGAAAGCTGACTGAAGAGGCCGAGTACAGCTTGGGCAGAGCACCAGTGCCCCTGGCATGTATTACTTACCTGGGAGGAAGGCACTGTATTTAAAAATGATGCATTTTAAAAATGTTGTGTTCCACAGCACTGGGAATCAAGCCACCAGGGACTTTGGAAGGCCTGACCTTGAAGTCATGAAGTGAGCAGTATCAAAGCACAAGTCTGAGACCCGTTCATTTTTTGTTTTCCTGACAGTAGCCAGACTCTGCCAAAAGGTGTCTTATGAATTTCCCACCCTATTCAATCACACAGCAAAACAGCTATTCACTACATTTATAAACACTCTAAGAAATGTGTAAGTACAAAGTTCGTGGTGCTGGCGAGTTTCTAAGAACAGTACTTCATCTCCAGGCTCCCTGTATCGGTGGATGAGCTAACAGGGTTTTCAGCCCAGTCCCCACCTTCCACCTGCCGAGTTATTCCCACTTCCCCTGGCCTAGACTGTCTTCTCACTCAGTAAGTGGCCAAGTCTACACTACCTGCTTTTTATGGTCACTGAGGGTTAAACAAGGCGACACACAGGGAACTGTTTAGCACAGTTCCCTTCCACGGCAAGCGTTAGCTGTTCACCTTAAAACATGAAAACTAGCTTCAGTGAGTAGTTGTCCTCCATCAAAGAAAGACACAAAAGCATTAAAAAAAGAGAAGGCTTTCAATCAGCAGAACAGTGAAGGAAATTAACACTGATAAACAAAGGTGGCCAAAGAAGCAAAAACTTACTTTATGGCTGCATAATAAAAAGTTCCAAACCAAACACCAGAAGTTATTAGGTGCACAGGAATCAAAACCTTCCCATATTGTCTGAACGTCTTCTTAAATCGCTGATAAAGACCAATAGATTTGTCTTGCAAAGGATCAGGCTCTTCCTTTTTCTCTGAAGGTGTTCCCTGGGTGGTGCTGGATGATAAGCCCCTGGTAGATGGAACATCCCATACCCGTTGTTCATGGTGAAGGACCCTGGGCTGAGGAGGCTGTGTGGCCAGTGGCTTTCGTTCCTCTGCCAGGCACTGGGCCGCAGATGAGTGCAGCAACTGCTTCTGAGGGCTTTGTGCCCAAACCACTCTGGACTTGGCATAGTGCAAACGCAATGGTCCCTTCACATGCTGATGGTGTCCAAACAGCCCAGCTGTCTGTGACTCCAGGCACATCCTGGGTGCCAGCCAAGACACAGTCCGTAGTATATTCCACTGCATTTTGAAGGATGGGGATGGGTTACAGCTTCTACAGAGAATAGGTTTGGAAAAGAAAAAGTGTATTATAATAGCTTTTCATTTTAAACCAATCTACCTTAATATTAATCATCAACTATGGGCACATAAAAAGACAATACTGTTACCTAATGCACAGGAAACTGTTAAGGTACAGTTTTCAAGCACTGTAATTTTAAAATTTCATCAACATGCATCCTTTAAATAGGACACCGTAAACTGTCCTGCAGCCATTATGAAGGCTGGTGTTTACAGCTTCACTTGGAAGCAGTAAGCATAAGACCTGGGGCTGGGTGTTGAGGCCATGCAATTCTGCATGACTGTCTTTCAGACTTCACCCCAGGTCTACTGTACAGTGAGGACTTCATCTCAGGGCTGATACAGGAATCATATGAAACTGCTGATGTACCAGAGCTCCTGCAATTCAATCAACATTACACAAGTCCAGGTGTGATGGATAGTTACATCAGTACCACCTAGTCTAGAATGCCTTGAGAATAAGTGACATAAAGCTGTAAATCATACTTTACCGGAAGCTGAGATGAGACAGCGTGAGGTTTATCTTTTTCTCCTTATATAATGGGTGAAGAGAAAAAAAAGCATATACTAATGTTTTATTATCTAATTCAACATTCCCATGGAATTAAGAATTATAAGATACATTGAAGAATTTGAGAGAAGACAACGAGCCTGCCTACCTGGTGAGTGTGCTCGAGTGGCACAGACTCCAGGACGAGAAAGATCTGTGCCTCCCATAGGCCTAGAATCAAGGACATCCCCCCACCAACCCAAGCAACCTGCTGGTTCGGAGGACTGCCTAAGTTGATAGCAACTATGGTACATAAAGCAACTAAATGCTTGTATTGTTTGGCTAATTTCGCAGGCCTGGAGCCTGCAGTCTGAGCATCTCTTGGGAAGTTGACAGCATGCAATGTAGCAAATATGGGGGATTCTCATCTGTCTTGTCTTTGAGGCCCAATATTGTTCTCATTGTTTTGCTTTATTCTGATTAATTTTTTTTGCTTTATCTCATATTCTGTTTTGATTGGTTTTATTCTGTTTTGTTTTTGGTTTGATTTTACTATACCTGATGGAATGGTCAACTATTGTGAAGATAACAAGATATACTATAGTAGTTATTGTTTTCCTAGTATCTTTCTTTGAAGTTCTGTACCAGTTCTACTGCTTGTTTTGATTGACTTTGTTCTGTTATGTTTTGTTGGATTTTACTATTTTTTTATTTTATTTTTAAAATTTCAAACAAAAGGAAAGTAAGAAACCAAAACAAAACCAGCCAATAAGACAGTAACAATTGGTAGTGGCCAACAAGATGGCAGAACAGTAAGCAGCAGAGTAAACAGCCTCCCTGAGAGATACTGTCCAGATGCTGCAATATAGCAACATGGGGAAGACAAGAAGGAAGGAAATGGGACCCCTGGACCCAGGAAGAATCTAAAGTGAGAACTGAAGCCCTCAGAAAGAGTTAAAAAAAAAAAAAACCTAAACAAAGAAGGCAGTAGCTGGTGGCACCTCTGCCTGGAGCTGGACCCACTGTGTGAGAGGAGCTGCTGGAACCTGGGGACGCATGATCAAGGTGCCGCGGCGGCAACAGCAGCAGTGACCCTAGAGGCCTCTGCCGAGAGAGGCAGCATTGGAGGAGAGTGGCAGTGGATGGGGGAGCAGACCTGGAGGACTGAACTGGCTGACAGTGAGTGCAGGGAAGTTCATCCTCCTGCAGGAGACAGAGATTGGTCAGGAGCCATTTTGGAGTTGGGCTGGCTGGGCTTGGAGCCAGAGCTGCTCCTGGCTTCCTCCAGCAAATCCTAGCTGGGCGCAGACCCGTGGAAATTGCCCTGAGACCTGACCCTGCGTGCATTCTGGGGGTGACCTTGGAGGGTCCCTGCGGGTGACTGGCTTGGTCTGGAGGTGGCGGCTCCACGTGCGCTCCAGGGGTGGTAGTGGAGGATCCCGCTGGTGACTGGCCCAGGCTTGCAGGTGGCAGCCCCGCCCCTGCGTGCACTCTACCAGCCATCGGAGCCAAAACAGGCTGGGGAAAAGCAGCAGACAGCCTCACACCAGCATACCCAGTGGCAACCATCGGATATCCATAATCAGCACTGGCTAGAACAACTAAACAGTCTCACTTCAGAGAAATTGTGGCCAATGCGGGGAGTGCCTGGGTCCTCAGTACCCATTTGTCCAGAAGAACCCAGGAATAGGTCAAGATGAAGAAGCAAAAGACTCTGGCCTCCAATCCAAGCAGAGCAAGTCCAGGAGATGCAAATGCAGAAGAGATCGGGAGTCCCACAGCTGAAGTTTCTGAGGTGATGGCAACTGAAGTAAAGAAACAACTTCATGAGACTATAAAAGAAATTAGAACAGAAATACTAACTCAACTAAAAGAAGAAATGAAAAACATAATGAAAGAATTGCTAGGCATCTCTAAAGAAGACATAGATGAAAAAATGGAGCATAGGTAAATGAGGGAAACCTTGAATGAACAATACAAAAAAAGATTTAGAATACATGAAACAGATTCAAAGAGATAACCAGGAAATCAAAAACTCCAATGAAAGTTGGCAAAACCACTTGAAAGAAACTGAAGATAGACTTTTAAGCCTTGAAGACAGGTTTGCAGCTTGTGATCTTTTTTTTTTTTTTTTTTTTTTTTTTTTTTTTTT
>RJWM01012706.1:0-27270 GCA_004363535.1 Dasyprocta punctata
ATTGGGAGGGGAATGGGCGGAAAGGGAAAAGGGAAGAGGAGGGGATATAAACCTGTATATGTGTATATGTAAGATAACTAAAAAGAACACTGCTCAATGTATTCGTTATTGAGAGGGAACAATTAATACTCATATGACTGGATCAATCTTGCATGTCTATATCTGTTAATGTAAGAAACCATTTTAAAGATAACGATGCACAAATTGCAACCATTGTCAAGCTTCTATCTTCCGGCTTTGTAAACCTGCAATGTTGTGTATTTACGCTAGTTGTTTGCTTGTCTACTTTGCTTGTTGTTTTTACTATATATGTCGTTTTTTTTGTTGTTGTTGTTGTAGTTTTTGTTTGTTTTGTTTTTCTTCGCTCAAATAAAAAAAAATGATAATGTCAGTGTGACATACCAGAACTTATAGAACGCGATAAAAGCAGTCCTATGAGGAAAGTTTATAGAAATGAATTTTCGCATTAGAAAAACAGAACAAGCTCAAATAAATAACCTAATGATAAACCTCAAGGTTCTAGAAAAACATAAACAATTCAAATCCAAACTTAGTATAAGATAGGAAATTGTAAAGATTAGAGCAGTAGTTAATGCAATTGATACTAAGAGTTGTTTCTGTGAAAGATTAAATAAAATATACAAACCTTTAGCCAACCTTATCAAAACAAGGAAAACCAAGTCCCAAATCCATGCAATTAGAAATAAAAATGGCTAAATCACAAAAGATTCTTGGAAATTCAGAAGACCATAGGAATTTTTTTAAAAAATGATAAAACTTGATAATTTTGAAATAATATTTGAATAATAAGTGCAAAGACAATTTTGCAGTCAGAGATGATGGAGATGATGGCTCAATGATAAGAAAGACATCACAATGCCTTGGGTTATAAATTTCCTGTTTTAGTTATACCACAAGAGTCCCTCACAAACATCAGGCAGAATCCCTATGTCTCACATATGTGTCATTTTGTGAAATAATTCCAACACTTACATAATCAGTTGTGTCCTTCCAAGTTCAGTGTCTTTGTAAGAACTTATATCAGAGAGAAGTAGAGAGATAAAACATGCTAATGTGGAGGAGAAACTACAGGGTATATGGCTCCCTAAGAAAAATAGGATGAAAAACTTTATTTCCAAAACACAAGAGTCATAATTTTTAGTTTTATTATAGTGCAAATCAAAATGTCAATGAACTGTTGTTTGCAGAATTTGATATAACTATGTTGACATTCGTCAATTAGAATAACTAGAAAAGAGGCCTGATTTTTTTTAAAAAAAGAGTAAAATAGTTTTTAAGGACATGGCATTTCAGTGTCTGCATTTCCAATAATTATTAAGTATTTCACTAATGTTACATACGTATTATGTATTAAATATTCTGAAATTTAGTCCCCATATTTTAACTTCACCAAGAAATGACAGATATAAAGACCACCACAAAGTTTAGTTTTATAATAATAATTAACCTATGGTTAAGGGAGTTACTTGCTAATAATGCTTAGAGTTAGAAGAATTAAATTCATACAAAATGGTTGAGGACAGCTTTTTGTTAAATATTACATTTCCTTTAATTCTTACAACATCTTGGAATTAATACCAATTATATAAGAGTAAACCAAAGGTTAGAGTGAAATGTCAATTGGGATTCAATTTTTAGGGATGGGGGATCCTTAGAAAATGCTGTCACGTTACTACTATGTCTTGTCCAAAGAATCATTTCATTCAGTGGTGTTATTTGTTGTGGCACTTTCAGTGTTAAACTATGTTCCTTGGAAAATGTTTTACTGTGTTGTTTTATTCTTCTTCTACATGATACAATGAGCTATACTGATGTTACAGCTTTACCTAAATTGCCACCTCCCCTCCGCCACAAAGCCTCATGCACTCATATGTGGGGCTTTTCAGAGCTAGCTTGATCTAGGGCATGTGATACTTGGATTAAGAGTGTATGCTACCAAATTAACCCATTGATTGGAATCAGCATAGTTCTGGGTGTGGATAAAGGAAGTCCCACCCTGTGTGTAGGTGGCATCAATCAAAGCATTGTAATCTGGATGGAATATAAAGGGAAGGGGTTTACTGCTGTTGTTTGCTGCTTCATTGTCTCTTGCCTACTTTGCCATGGACTATTTCTCCTCTGAGATTCCACTCTGCCTAACACCCCGCCTTGGAGGCAGCCAACTATCAACTGAAACCTCTGCAAACTATAAGCTGAAAAAAACCTTTCCTCCTTTAACTCTGGGTGTCAGGTATTTTGTCTCAGCATTGAGAAAAGTGACTAAGACACTTGAGACTTACCCCCGATGAGTATCTGCATTCCAATCACAATACTATCTGTTAGGAAAAAGGAAAAGCAGAGATATAAGCTCACAGGACAGGTTTATTTTAGAACAAACTTGAGAGAAACTGCTCTGAAACTAAAGACCAGACTGGCTAATCTTGTACAGCCTACCAGGTTTTTTATAGGGTCATAGACATAAGGCGGTGGTGGGGGGAGTGGTTTCAGTGGAAAGAAGTTGTGGTTACCCATTAGGGATGAGGCTTGAGAACGCACAGGGAGTTGCACCTACTTACTTGTCAAGTTCAGGGCTGAATAATATTTTAAAAATATTTTTCAGAGTTGAGTAATGGTGGGAGTTATGAATTGTAGCTATGGTTAGTGAGTTTTATCAAATTATGATCATACATTTCTATCATATGCAGAAGCACTGCAAGGGAAATGTTTAATGTGATCTCTGTTCATCTCAGAATGGCAGAAGTCAGATTCCTTCAGTCCATACTGTATGACTAGATAAGGAAAATGGGCAGTGCAATGCTTCTTTAACTACTTCCTACTGATTAGGGGCAACGGTGGTCAGGGTTTTGTCTGTACTGGAGAAAGAGAACCATACTGATGTGATCTTTAGAAACTGTCTGTGAAATGGCCACAATCCTGTTGGTGAGAAATCTTTGAAACAGAATCACTAGGCATGGCATTAATAAACAAATGAGTAAAAGGAGAACAGGTATTATAATGAGAAGAATCCAAGCCATCCCTGACTTGTTTGTTGATGACAGATTCTAAAACATGCCCTTTCAAAAATGAGCATCTGAGATGAATACCCTTCTCAGATGAAGTAATATGAATGGCAAATAAATACATGAAAAGATGTTCAACATCACTGGTCATTGGAGAGATGCAAATTAAAACAACACTGTGATTCCATCTCACTTCAGAAAGAATGACTATCACTAAGAAATTGACCGATAAATGCTGGCAGGGTTGTGGGAGAAAAGGAACCCTTCTCCACTATTAGTGGGAGTGTAGACTGGTGCAACCACTGCAGAAATCAGTGTGGAGATTCCTTTAAAAAGTAGGATTAGAGAATGTATTTGCTGGTTTAGATACAGTGTTAAATATGGAGAGCACAGGGATAAGGGCGGAGGCCCTGTCCTTAAAGTTTTTAGAATCTATTCAGTGAGAAAAACAGGTAAACTTTAACTTTTCTTGATGATATCTTCTGTGTCATGCAAATTTATAATGCATTTACATTTACAATATATAATTATGTAATTGATAATATATCATTTCTTCTCATTGAGGCTTTGGTTTGGTATCAATAACACTAAGAGTTTAAATGATTAAAATCATGAGTAGTGAAGCTAGAACTCACACCTATGTTTGACACTGAAGCTGATCCTTTTTTTTCACTCATTATGGCAACACTTTATGTATGTTATATGTAGTGGTATGTATAATTCCCAATGAGACAGTCATCCTGTTTCCCAGCAATTCACACCTGGAAAATCCAGGCGGCCAGAATGGCTAGGCATGCCCATAAAGAACAGTGCATTCTCAGTCAATGCTCAAATGAAGTGTGTTAAAGCTAGCAGACTTTTATAGGTAAGTGGATGCAACTAGAGACCATACTCCTAAGTGAAGTAAATCAGACTCACATGTGTAAACATTGTATTGTCTCTCCCTGGTGTGAGAAACTTAAAGAGTATGTAATATCCAAAATGCACAATAGATATTGTGAAATGGGAAGACGTTGTTCAAAAGGACAAAGGAACTAGGATGAAAGAAAGGGGAAAAGAAGGAAGGGAAAAGGAAAAAAACCAAAATACTAGTTATACTACTAGTTTCTCTTAGTTCACTGAAAAGAAAGGTTTTTGCTAATATTGTTTGGAGAATTTTTCATGCCCATATCTTGTACTCTTTAAAGATATCAATACTCAATGTATTAACTATAGTTATTCTTCTATTATTTTGTTATGAAATTTTGTTTTACTTTTTTTCCATAAAATAAAAAAAAGAAAATAGGAAAAAAAAACCTGACAGACTAGGTATTTCTGACTTGTGTTTGAAGAAGGATTAGATAGGACTAGCAGTGTAGCTCAGTCCTAAAGAACTACCCTAGTGCACATGAAGGTTTGATCCTCAGTAGGGTGGTAAGAGGCAGATGTTTTTACAAAGTATGAAGGACTGCTGCAAAGCCGCAGTTTCCCCTATCTTTCTGCCATCTCAGTGGCATCCAATCCTAAGAGAAGAGTTCCTCAGAAACAGCTGGTGGCTGAAAACAGGAGACAAAAAAAAAACTGACTCAGATCCTTGATCTACTCATAGCTGGACACAGCTTTCACATCAGGGTTCCCCTGTGGGAATGCACCAGAAGAACTTTCTCTAGAGGCTTTCAGTAGATTTTAAGTAAAGGTAAAGGGGCCATGAGAAATGTTTTGTTGGCTATAAATGGAAACATATTTTTAGGTTGCGGTAACCAGACCCTGAATTAAAAACTGACTTTCCCACTAGCAAACTGTGTGGTACTGATTCTAGAACAATTCCCAACACGTTGTATTCATTCAATAAATATCTTCTGATTGAATGAATGAATGTGTTTTTCCCCCACTAGACTATGAGACCCTTGAGAGCACTGGTCTTTGTAAATCCTTCATGCAATTTGATGTCGAAATTTTATCAAGAACCACTGAACTTTAAGTTAATTATTTTTGTGTAAGCATCACTAGTAGGAAAAACATTCATCCAATGTGGACATAGTATAACAATACTATTATTGTAGACACTTGTGCTGTAGTTTTTGTGTACCAGGTACCAGAAAATTTTCTAGTCAGCTGTGAGTTTTTCAGAGCAAGAATAGCATGTTTCAGTTCATGTAATGATTTACTGCTGTATTCCCTTGATATTGATCATTCGTGTGTGTCTCTCTCATGGCTTTTGCTTTAACTCTGCACAATCTGTATTTTTTTACTTGACATGTTTTTGCTGTTTGAAATGATAATTATAATTTGAGATGAAGCATAGCACTGTGATTAGCAATTGAGATCACAAAATACTATTCTGAAACATTTTAAAATGAAATTAAGGTTCACAGCAACAGTAAACTAGAGATGAGTATTATATTAGCTACTTTATATATCATCTCTCTTTTAATTCTCATAATGGCTTTTCTAACAAAATTTTCTCATTCTTAGATGAGGTTAAGATCTAGAGAAGTTAGGAAACACAGCTCAGTGTCACATGGCTACTGTAAAGGAGGGCTAGGCCAAGTTTTTTGAATGCTAAAACCCACATGGAATCCAATATAAGAAGTCCCCAACTTTATTAATTCCAAGTGGCTCCTTTCTTGTTTTTCTGTGATCCAGCTCTCCCTGGTTCTCAGTCCATCTCCTCTTCACACTTTCAGCTGTTCTTTATCTTCTGGACCACACTGCCTACAAATCTAACACCAAGATCTGCTAGGGTAGTAGGAAAATGTTTATTTTCTAATCGTTCTGAAAAACACAAAGCGATTGTTACTGAGACTGTTAGGAAGTGAGCTTATTGAGGAGGGTTCTTTGTGTTCTGGTTTCTGGGAGTGAGAATACAGATAGGGGCCTGAGGGAGGCATGGAAATTGCCCTCCCTGTGCAGAGGTCTGTGGGAGTAGGCGAGCCAAGCGTTATCTGGAGACTGCTGTGGAAGGAGGGAGAGCTGAGAGATCTATGGGAAAGGTAGAAAACAAGGGAAGGCACAGGGCCAGGACCATGGTGGGAAAACAGAAAATGCCTTAGAATTCAATTTCAGTGAGTTGTGGTAAATTGTGGGCATCTATATAATGAGGAAATTATTTTCCAAATTGAAGCTGTGGCTAGGAACTTTGCCTTTGCCTAGAAAAGAATCTTTCCTCTGTTTTCATAAGGCAATTAACTCAACCAAGAAAACCAATGCAGGTATAATTGAAGGAAAGATTTGGTCTAAGGAATAATGAAGCAAGAGTAAGTAACTGGGATAGTTAACTGTGGTGACACACCTAGAGAATTGGTTTAGCAAAGTTCAGGACATGTCTGGGTGAATGAATTATTGAAGAAGGAAGACCCATCCTGGGTGTTGGCAACACCAACTAGTAGGTGTGTAGCCTGAATGAAATAAAAAGGGAAAGAGAAAGAAGTCACACATCTGCTTCTTTGAAGGCACTCCAGTCCTTGCCATTGCCTTTGTATGTCCATCTCCAGGCTTCCATCCCAGACTCTTCAGCCTTGCAGTGCAGACCCTTCAGCTTCCTAATATGGATTTACAGAGGATTCTGTAGTGAGCTCTAGGTCTTTGACTGGATCTTCTGGATCTGCAGTGAGCAGATGGCCCTTTTGAATTCTTCCACATCTGACTCTGCAAGAGGCCATTTAAGCCTATCTTATAAATTGCAAGCCTATCTGTTTCTGTAGTGAACCCTAACTGATACAAATTTTGGTAGCAGGAGTGCTTCTCTAGAAACAGAATTGTAAGGGAAATTTTCTTTAATGACTTTAGTGGTTCCTGGAGTTGGTTCTCTAGTTTGATGAGACCTAAAGTTGCCATCTCTCCTTCTGATAATGTAAGGAATACTGATAGTCCATGGTGTGGACTATTTAAAGAAATACACAAAATACATGCACTTGATTATCCTAGTCACCACTTGTGAGATACAAGGAGCTTAATAACTCTATATGTGATATGTTTGAATATTTTTGTCAGACATGAAAGCATAATGATCCTGGCTGGTTGTTCTTAGCATCTTTAAACAAACTAGTAAAGGAAAATCATGATTCAAAATATACATAAAAATATAAAGTCTTCTAAGTGTGAACACAAGTTAATAAAGGAAAATAAGGAGCTCAAAGATTTAAATTCCCAGCTCCACACACACATAAAGAATCTAAGTTTCTAAGTGTGTTCAAAGGAAAAAAATCTTCTCTCCACTCAATTGCAGAAACTCAAGCACAGGCCTTCATAATTAATTTGGCTGACAGACAGCATAAACTCAACATGCAGACTTGCAGGGTGTCTGAATTAAAAGTGAGGGTGCCAGTTGAAAAAGAATGATATTCCCAAAATTGGGAGTATTCTGATGAAACTGGGGAAGCTGAGCTCCTAAATCCTAATAAGATTATTTTGTGATAGGGGAGGAAATGCCCCTAGGGAGGGGAAGGTGGTAATCACTGTTAATTTTTTATTGACTTGTCTTGAACTCTTGCATCATTTTCATAATTTTGTTAGGTTTGGTTTTGTTCTGTCTTGTTTTGTTAGATTTTACTGTGTCTGATGGTATGGGCAGTTATTTTGAAGATAATGGGATATAATATGGTAACCATGGTTGGTTTCCTATTATCTTGTTTTGAAGTCCTAGAATGCTTGCATTCTTTTGTTTAGATTGGTTTTATTCTGTTTTGTTTTGTTTGATTTTGATATGTGGTGGTATGGACACCTATTTTGAAGAAAACAAGACATTATGGTAGCCATTGTTGATTTTCTATCATCTTATTTTGAAGTCCTGTAATGCTTTCATTCTTTTGTTTTGACTGATTTTATTCTATTTTGTTTTATTTGATTTTATTGTGAGTGAAGGTATGGACAGCTATTTCGAAGAAAGCAGGAGACATTATGGTAGCCATCATTGATTTCCTGTTGTCTTGTTTTGAAGTCATGTAACGCTTTCATTCTTTTCTTTTTATTGTTTTTGTTCTGTTCTGTTTTGTTTGATTTTATTGTGTGTGATGGTATGGACAGCTATTTTGAAGAAAACAAGAGACATTATGGTAGCCATTGTTGATTTTCTGTTGTCATATTTTGAAGTACTGTGTTGCTTGCATTGTTCTGTTCTGATTTTCTTTGTTTTGTTTTGTTTTGCTTTGCTTTATTCTCTTTAAAATTAAAAAAAGATTATTTTTCCAGAAGAAGAGATTTCCCAAACCCACAGTGTTAGAGGCATCTACACCCTCAACCCTGTGTGCTTGGCCTCTCCTCCTGTAGCTGAGCAAACTAATCCTGTGTTGTCTGATGAAGTCAGCAAGAATGATAATGCTGACATACCTCAGAACCAATCCTCACCACATACTTTTGCCTCTAGGCATATAATGAGGCTCAAATCCCAGAAGTCTCCTAAATGTGAGGTATACACTGTGACCCATGAAGAGTTCTGCTATACTCCCAAAGAATTTCTTGAATTTTCTAACTCTTATAAGCAGAGGTCCAACAAACAAGAATGTGAATGAGTTTTAAAAGTGTGGGATAATGGTGGCAAAAACTTACACCTGGATCAAATTGAATTTGTTGATATGGGCCCATTAAGAAGAGATTCTATTTCATTATTGCAGCTCATGAAGTAAAATGGTGTTAATTTACTTGCCTGTTTGGCAGAAGTATGGATCAAAAGATGGCCCACTGTGAGTGAGTTACAGATGCCTGACATTCCTCAGTTTACAGTTTTTTTCTTGGTTTACTGTTGATGAGGGGATTCAAAGGCTTGGAGATATGGAACTTATGGAGTGAATTTGTTATAACTAACCTAGTCCTCCACACTGGAGTGGTCTGGAAAATGTACCCTTCACTAATACCTTAAACAGATTCATGAGAGGAGTGCCGGCATCCATAAAATGCCCCATACTCTTCTTCTCTGCATGCTAGACCTTATAATGGAGACCTCAGTTACTCAGTTTGGGAAACATAAAGGCACTGAATTTAATTGGATCCTGTATGGCCATGGATCAAGTGGCATCACTCAGTAACCAAAGACAAGGTGCTTATGCTTGCCCTAATGGGCAGCAGAAGGAGAGCAATGATCAGAATGGTCTGATGCATGTAGACCTATGGCATTGGTTAATTAGACACGGTGTTACCAAAAGTGAAATAGACAGCCTACAGACATTTTACTAGATTTATACAATTGGAAATTTTTAAGGGCAAACAAACAGAAACCTACCTCAAATTATAGTGAAAGAGAATGGTCCTTGACCAGTTCCCAGATTTGAGACAGTTTACAGATCAAGAGCCCCTTGAAAGATGCCGAGGCTGAGTCCCCTTGAGGAAGGACCCTGGTACACTACCAAAATTTTTTTCAGTCAATCTTTCTCCCATCCTTCCTCAAAGGGACCTACAACCTTTTACCAAGGTAACTTTACACTGGGGAAAGGAAAATGATCAGACATTTGGGGGATGACTGGGCACTGCTTCTGATCTAATCCTGATTCCAGGGGATCCAAAATGTGTTTGTGGGCAACCCATTTGAGACCCCTCCTATCTCTTAGAGCTATTCCTATTCTTCATTTCTGTTTTTCCAATAAAGTTTTATTCAAAATGTCATCGTGACCTTCCAATAAGAGTATGGAACTATGGAAGTCAACTAATCTATGGAATTTTAGCAAAATTCTGATTCACAATGGATTTAATAGGTTCCCAAAGCCATCCTGTAGTTATTTCTTAAGTTTCAGAGTGCATAATTGAGATAGATATACTTTGTACTTGGCAGAATCCTCACATTGGTTCCCTAACCTTTAGTTAAAGGGTTATTATGATTAGAAAGGCAAAATGGAAGCAATTAAAGTTGACTTTACCTGAAAAAATAATAAACCCAAGCCAATATCACATCCCTGGAGGGATTGCAGAGATTAGTGTCACTATCAAGGACTTGGAATGTGCAGGGATTGTGGTTCCCATATCATCCTCATTTAATTCTCCTATTTGGCCTGTGCAGGGGATAGATGGATCTTGGTGAATGACATGGATTATCATAAATTCAATCAAGTGATGACTCCAGTTGCACCTACTGAGCCAGGTACAGTTTTTCTTTCTTGAACAGATTGACAAGCTGGTGCCTGATATGCAGCTATTGATTTGACAAATGCCTTCTTCTTCATACCTATCTGTAACACCCACCAGAAACAATTTGCTTTCAGAAGGAGAAGCTGGGAATACACCTTTGCTATTCTACCTCAGGGTTATATTAACTATCCACCCCTGTGTCACAGTTTAGTTCACAGAGAACTTGATTGTCTTTCTCTTCCACAGTGTATCATGTCGATCCATTATATTTATGGTATGCTGACTGGATCAAGTGAGCAGGAGGTAACAACCACTCTGGTCTGCTAGTAAAGCATTTGTGAGCCAGAAGATGGGAAACAAATTCAACTAAAACTGAAGATCTAACTCTATGAAACTTCTAGGAGTTCAGTGGTGTGGGGCAGAAATATCCCTTCTAGTGTAAAAAATAAGTTGTTGCATTTGACTCCCCCATAACCAAAAAACAAGCATAATACTTGGTGGGCCTGTTTGGATTTTTTTTAGACAGCACATTCCTCACTTGTGTGTTTTACTCTATTTTCAGAGTGACTTGGAAAGCTGCTAGTTTTCAGTGCAGCCCAGACCAAACATAAAAATAAAAAATAAAGCTCTGCTGTGCAGGCTGCTCTGGCACTTGGACTGTATGATCCGGAAGATTCAGTGGTACCGAATGTGTTAGTGGCAGATAGGAATGGTGTTTGGAGACTCTGGAAGCCCTCCAGAGATGAATCTCAGTGGGTGTCTTTAGAATTTTGGAGCAAGGATGTACCATCATCTTCAGACAACTACTCTATTCAAAACAGAGCTCCTGGCCTGGTACTGGGCCTCATTTTAAATGGGGCACTTGACCACGGGACACCAGGTTACCACTTGCCCTGAGATGTCCATCTTATCCACCAATTCATAAAGTTGGACATGCATAACAGCAGTCCATCATTAAATGTAAGTGGCACCTAGATGATGAAGCCCAAACAGGTCCAGAGGGCACAAGTAAATTACATGAAGTTGCTCAGTGCCCATGGTTCCTTCTGCTGTCCCACCTTCTGTCCCCCTGGCATGCACTGAGGGTCTCATGAGATGTACTATATGATCAGCTGAAAGAGGAAGTGCAGGTCTGGCCTGGTTTACAGATGATTCTCCATGGTATACAGGCGTCACACAAAAGTGGACAGCTGTAGCATTACAGCCCCTTTCCAGGACATCTCTAAAGGAGGGCAGTGAAGGGAAATCTTCACAGTACACAGAACTTCAGGCAGTGCACCTGGTCATACATTTTGCCTGGAAGAAAAACTGGCCAGATATGCGACTGTATACTGATTTATAGGCTGTAGCCAATGGTCTGGACAGATGACCAGGAAATTGGAAGTAACATGACAGGAAAATTGCTGACAAAGATATTGGGGGGAGAAGTATGTGTATAAATCCTCTCCGTGTGGGTGAACGACGTAAGGGTATTTGTGCCCCATGTAAATGTTCACCAAAAAGTGACCTAATCAGAAGAGTACCTTAATAATCAAGTGGAAAAGATGACCCATTCTGTGAGTAGCAGTTAACTTTTCCTTCAGCTGCCCCTGTCATTGTCCAATGCAATGGGATCATGAATAAAGTGGCCATGGTGGCAGTGATGGAGTTTATGCATGGGCTCACCAATGTAGACTTCGACTCACCAAGGCTGACTGATCTGGCTACAACTACTTCTGAGTGCCCAATATGCCAATAGCAGAGGCCAACATTAAGTCCCCAATGTTCTCTCAAGGGCGATCAGCCTGCAACTTGTTGATTTTATTGGAATGGTTCCATCATGAAAAGGGCATCATTTTAATCATATTGGAATAAGCACTTACTCTGGGTCCCTGCATGTAATGCTTCTGCCAAAACTACATTTGTGGACTTACAGAATATCTCATCCACCATCATGGTTTTCCACATAAAATTGCTGCTGACCAAGGAACACATTTCTTGGCCAAATAAGTGAGGCAATGGGCTCATGCTCATGGAATTCTCCTGTCTTACCATGAAGCAACTGGAATGATAGAAAAATGGAATGGCCTTTTGAAGATACAGGTACAATGCCAGCTAGGTGGCAATATCTTGCAGGGCTGAGGCAGACTTCTTCAAAAGGCTGTACAGTCTTTGAATCAGCATCTACTACTATATGATACTATGCCATCCATACCCAGGATTCAGAGGTCCAGGAATCATGGAGTGGAAATGGAAATGGTAGCACTCACCATTACCCCTAGTGACCCACTTGGAAAGTTTCTGCTTCCTGTTCTCACAACCTTATGTGCTGCTGGCTTAGAAGTCTTGGTGCCAGCCTTGCACAACAGAGAATGTTTCTCTGGGAGATTGGGCAGGGGCAGACATTTAAGAGCTTATAGTAACTGATACAGTCTGCCAGAACTTGACATTTTGGAAGCCCATAGTAATTAATTGATAAGAGATGGCTGGGAGTCCATAGCCATGTGTTGGGGCATCCCCCAGACAGGACTAATAGAGGCCCAGAGGTTCTCTTGTGGACATGGTCCGGCCACATGGAAGCATGTTTCTCCATGAGATTCGGCAGGCATCCCCACTCCTATGTCTGTAGAAGCCCACCACAAAGCCTGGCCCTGTAGGGACCCCTGCTACCATTGGGGTCTGGGATGGAGCTACACTTCCCGAGCACACCTGAGAGGAAGGAGGGGCTGATTTTACCAGCCCTGGGCTGGATAATGAAGTGTTAGGTGTTGAGTGAAGTGTTAGCAGGAAATGGCAAATGACCTCCTGGAACTCTTAGGAAGAGGGAGAGAAAGAGAAAGGGAGAGGACTGAGATGAGGCCCCACTGGAAAGCGTTAGAGCCACAAAAAGAAGAGGTGGGGGATATTGGTGTAATAACCTCGACCTCTCCCCAAACTGACCACCAAATGTCAGGAAAAAGGAGAAGAAGCAGAAGTGGAGCTCAACAGGCAGGTTTATTGCAGAACAAACCCGAGGGACCGCTCTAGACACCAGACCAGCTGCTCTGGTCCCGGGGCCGTGGGGGCTTCTGTAGGGTCCCGGGGAGGGGGGAGATCAGCGAGAAGGGGTGTGGCTCCCTGCCGAGGACAAGGCTTGAGAGAGCAGGAGCAGTCAAGGTTGCCCAAAGACGAGGCTTGGGGAAGCACGGGGAGCGGCGGCTTCTGTCAGTATCGGGGCTGAGAGTGTTCTGCGGCCCCGGGCTGTGCTGCAGGGGGCGGTTCAGAGGGGTCTCTGATCAGGATGGCGGCATCAGATTCCTTCAGAGATGATATTAAACTGCCAGTCACAGCAAGTTAAGCCTATATTAGCAGCCCCAGGGTTTTTTGTTACGTTGTTGTTTGTTTTTGTTTTGTTTTCAGGGTTGGGGATGGAACACAGGGTCTTCCACGTGTAAGGAAGTGATCTACTACTAAGCTACACTCACAACATTGTAACTTTATTGTTAAATTCCACTTCATTTGGTAGATAGCAGTGTGTGATTTTCTGCAGATAAAACATATCCAACACAAACGTGTGCACACACGAATAGTGGAAAGGGGAGGTTGATCATGGTAACACTATTTCTTGAAATCTACAAAGTACAAATACAAAATGGTCTAATCAAGGAGACATATTTCTTATGTGTCACTGTAGGATTTGGGAGAAATAAGACATTGTCATTGCCCACCAACACCTCCAACTTAATACAGGCTACACTGTGTTAAACTTATAATTTTCACTATTAGATTTTAGTAGATCTTCTGTTAAAGTTAAGATCATCATATATGTTCCATAGTGTCTACAAGTATAGGAAATTTCACACAGTACTTTATTCCTAAATTTTTGTTTTGTTGTACTTTCTTTTCCCTAATTATTAAAGAGGTAAATCCATATTTTAAAAACAGAAAATTATTTTTACAAAGAAGAAAAATTTCCCTCTTTTCACTGCCACATAATGAGCAATGTGAGCAATTAAACATTCCTTTTTATTTTTTTTTAATCCTTTGTGTTGGGGGATAGCACACATGAAAAGAAGTGTTCAAAACACTGAATTAATACAAAGTAAGCACAAATGTAGCCATGCAGGTCAAAAAATATAGCAGTATCCAATGGTTAGACAGCTGTTTTTGTCAGGTTTTTACCACTATAGTGAGTACTGTAAAATATCCTTCAATGTATTTTTTAAAAATTTATATCAAAACATTCTGCAATCAAAACATCTAATTCAAATCAGGTTATGTGTCAGTGTATTTGTGCCAGTATGTATGGATTTGTAAATATATCCTATTTATTCTACTTGAACAGGCTGGAGATATAGCTCAGTGGTACAAGTACCTGCCTGGCCAGTGCGAGGTCGTGAGTTCAATCCCTGTTCCCCCCCACATGCAAAAAACGTTCTACTTGAACATAGCTGGGCATGTCTGAGCTGCTTAATACATAAATTTATTTGCTCAATAAATAATTATATGTATGTATTTTAAAGTCTGTTATTCAATCCTAAAATAATTACATAAGACATAGAAATCAAGAAAAACATTTAAAAATTATTTTCCAATTTTCTCTAGTTCATACAACTTGCAACATGCACATTGTTATTAGAATTAAGACCACAGAGTTACATTTTTAGGACTTGGGAAAACTCTGGTGTTGAGAATAACTCCTCCCATTTAAAGTAACTCAAAATGTTACAGTAAAAAACACTGTGATCTAGACCTTCAGGAATATTTTGTCTTCATTTGTTTACTGTTTCTGTAAGAAAATAGGCATTTGTTTTTTGTTTTGACCTAATTCAGTCAACAAAGAGCCTTGAACTAGTATAAGGTTTTATGAAAAAGAGCACTGACTTGGCTTTTCTCAAGGAGATTGGCAAGTAGAATTTCATTAATGCACATTTTAAAGAAAGTGGTTCTGATAAGTAGTAAACAAATGGTTGCTTCAGATGTTTTTCCTTGGGTTGGGAGCACAGCTCAGTGATAGAGCACTTACCTAGCATGTGTGAGGCACTGAGTTCTATCTCCAGCACCATAAAAAAGTATTTCTGCTCTACAAAATCTCTTCCTGATAATTTTAGCATACCATGCCCACTGAATGTGCAGTATCTTTCTAAAATTCTATTCCATGATAGAATTTCCTTTTTTGTTGTTTTTATTTTGTTTTGTTTCATTTTATTTTGTTTTGAGACAGTGCCGCACTATGTACCAGGCTGGCTTTGAACTCAATATGTAGCACAGGCTGTCCTCAAACTCATGGCAATAATCCTGCCTCAGCCTCCAAAGTACTGGGATCATACGCATGCACCACCATGCCCAACCAGAATTTTGCAGAGATTAAGAAATAGCCATAATTTATATAGTGTTGACCAAACTATCCAAAGAATTAATTTTTTTATTTAAGAGAAAAAAGACAGAAAAGAAAAACAAAAAGCAAACGAGACAAACAAATAACAACAACAAATCCAATACAATAACATAAGGTTTGCAAAACAAGATGATAGGAATTTGACAATTGTTGTAATATTGCATATTGTTACCTTCAAAAGGGTTGTTTAGATTAACAGATATAGACATGTAAAATTGATCTAATCATATGAGTATTGACTGTTCTTTTCCAATAACTAAGACATTTAGTAGTATAGTCATGTCAGCTATCTTATGTATACATACATACAAATTTATGTCTTTTTCCTTTTCCTTTCCTTCTTTCTTCCTTTCCCTACCCTAATTACTTTTCCTCTTTGAGCAGTTTCTTACCCTTACACAGTATTTATTATAGATTTTGGATCATATATACTTTTTCAGTTTCTTACACTAGGAAGACAATACGGTATTTACACATGTGGGTTTGATTTATCTCACTTATGAGTATGGTCTCCAGTGTCCATTTACTTATAAAAGTCTCCATGCAATCTTTCTTGATAACTGAGTAGTACTCCATTGTATAAAACTACCAAATCTTTTTTATCCATTCCTTGATTGATGGGCACTTGGGTTATCCACAAATAAACATAGAAAATATATATAATAACGTACATTTTCTATGTTTATTTGTGGATTTGACAATTAATTCTTGGGTTGTAGCCAAATCCTGGAAATAACCTGAGAATTAATTGTTAAATCCACAAATAAACATAGAAAATATATGTTATTATATTTTACTGATTTTATATATAAGAAAAGTGAGACCCACAGATAATAATAAGCAACTGACCTAATGTCATAGAGTCAGTAGATGGAAAAACAAGAGTTGGGAGGCAGTTTTATCCTGGAAAATGTTTAAAAATTAGTAAAGGTGGAACCAGACAAAATGGCTTTTGCCTGTAGTCCCACATACTTTGGAGACCGAGGCCAGAACATCCCTTGAGCCCAGAAATTTGGGATAGCCTCAGCAACATAGCCAGATCCTATTTCAAAACAAAAAAGCACACTGGCCCATTTGGTCTGGTAGTGTAGCTTAGTGATAGAGTGTATGCTTGGCATGCATAAAACCCTGCTTTCTATCCCCACCATCAAGAAAACTAAAGAAAAACCCAGCAAAGGTGGAAGGAGGAGCCTGACAATATGTTTACCCATGCTTTGTAGAGTCTGCTGCTTTCCATGGTGTAAATACTCCATCATAGTGCACAATCAGCTCTCAAGAGTCAATGCAAGTCAATTCCAGTATGCTATTATTATGGCATGATATGGTCTGAATGTTTGTATTCTCCGAGAATTCGTATGTTGAAATCCTAAATCCCAAGATTATGATGGTACTAAGAGGTGGGATTTGGGGGAGGCGATTAAGTCAAGATAGCAGAGCCTTAATGAATGAAACTATGCCCTTATAAAAAGCCTTCAGAGAGACCAGGCACCCTCTTATTGTGCAAAGGGCACAGCATGAAGGTATCATCTATGAACCAGATAGTGGGTCCTACCAATGCTAAATCTGTTGCTGAATCTGCTGTCACTTTGATAATGAGCTTTTCAATCCCCCAAACTGTGAGAAATAGTTTTGCTTCTTTATAGGCTATTTGCATTTGGGAACAGAGTGGACAACCAATGGTTGTGGGAGGCAGGCATTATAGTATAAGAGGGCGGAGTACCTCCTGTTTCCCATGGGAAGATTCTGTTATAACATCCCAAATGGACTAAGACATGGGCAAATCATTAACCCTTGAGTACCATAACTTTCTCACGGTAAGCTAGAAATGAGAATAACTGCACTGAAGCAATGTTCTAGAGACTTGCTGGAGCAACACAGTCTGAGAGTGCCTAACCCTGTGCCTGTCCTGCAGGTGCACAAGAGGAATAATAATAACAAAAACAGCTACTCTTGAAACCAGCACCTCAAAATGGAACTTTAATGGTTAGATTTTTTTCTCTAGAGGCAAGTGGCTTCTCCAAACTTCCCCTGGCCTGGGGCATAAACAACTTTCCCCATCTCTCCACAGCCCAGATGAATAGATGGACTATGTGAACACTGGCACTAAGAGGCTCAGAGTCCAGTTTCTTTCCCATAAGAAAGGGGAGAATGAACCCAAGATGGCTGGAAGTGAAAAAATAACTTTAGAGATCTGCATTATCTTTCCGTGTTCCTGCTCCCCTCTGTTCCTTATTATAAAAGGCCCTTACACACCTGTACCTGGCGAGATGGTGACATAAGACAAATGGAATTCTCTACTCCTCAGAGCTAGTTTTGAATAAATCCTTTTTCCTTTTTTACCAAAGTAAATGGCTTCCTTTGATTTGGTCAACTTAGGTGAGCAAATGAACCTGAGTGGTATTGTAACAATATAATAAAATCACTACTACTTTCCTTAACTCTTGACTCGAGTCCACTCTGTGAGCAATATATACCAGTTTACCAAACCTTTCCTATATTGGCCTTTCCCTAAAGACACATCTAAAATTCACATTTGAGAAATGATTGGTAACATGGAACAAAACCAATAGACTGAACAAGTTTTGAGGGCACACTTTAGCTCATTGTTACTGAACTTTTTGGATCATAACTCCTATTAAACAGGCATCAAAAAACTGCACTTCAAGCTTCATAGGATATAAACAGAAGAGTGTAACATATAGTGCAAACATAACATAAAGTACCTACAGAAGATATTATTTGTGACCTGAAGCTTTCCCCAAAGCACTGGAGATTATTCATACCCTGAAGTTTTCCTCAAAGAATTGGAGAATGGGCCCTGGTGTTCTTTGCTCCCAAGGATGCCAAACAAGTCTGAAAAAAATGATTATGTATCAGTGCTTTAGCATATACCTAGAAGCAGAGACTTTGTTAACAGGTCCTCCTAAAGATACATTTGCTTTTCTTGGTCAACAAGCAGCTCCAGATGTCACAGGTTCCTGAGATTTAAAAAGAAAATAAAACATAAAAGGTCATACAAATGTATCAGTAAAATATCTGCATTCTCTTGTTCATTACTAAAAGCTTCTAGTACTTTTCTGTACAGCTTATTCCAGAGAGATGTTTTATTAGAAAGTAAGGTATAGTAGTTGTGACCACAGATTCTGATTCTAGCATTATTCTTTTGTAATCCTTTTGGAAATAAAAAAGCTCTTTGCTTTCAATTTATTCAGGTTATTTCAGGACCAGTTTTCCAATAAATAGCTATGTTTTGAGTACTCCTCAATTACACAAATGTTCTTTAGGAGAGAGCACCTAATAAATGTTTAGTTTATGAGGTCAGTAGTTTTCACCTGATAGCTTTCAATACCAACCTCCATCTCAGAAAGAATCATTCATAGTATTTTTAAATGATTGACTTGCCTATTTCATGCAACGACCACGATAGCTGTAAAGAAATTTCAGTTGATAGACAGTTTATGTATTCACTGTATACGGCTTTAAAACTAAATCTCGATAGCAAGTGCTGCATTGATTTATCATGAAATGAAGGTTGCAGATGGCCTAACTGTGAATTCTCCCCACTCCACTTTGCAGATAAGGTCCCAGAGCGAAGCAATCCTTATCAGAGGGAGTGGGTACAGTCCCTGCTCAAACTTTACTAGCAGATTTCATGTCCCTGCTTTCCCATGGAATTATTCTAAAAAGCAAATCAGATCTTCCTGTGAAAAACAGTGGGCACCTCATACTTTTAGAACTGCAATGCCTGCCTCCCACAGCCCATGATTGTCCACTGTGTTCCAAAGCGCTAGCTGATATGGCCCTACAAAGCAAGAGGTGTCCTCCTCCCCCAGGCTGACTCATAAACTAGTGATTTAAGATGATGTCAATCTCATTTTTTTTCAGTATTGAATGTCATATGCCCATCCACCCCCATAATCCAACCATAAGAATACTTCCCTAATTGAAAAAATGAGTAAGAGGCAATCATATCACTAATTACCACAAAGGCCCTGTGATATTCCACTTTTACTGATGACAAAATGCAGATTCAAAACACAAACTTGCCCCCAATTACACAACTAGAAAGTTTTAGGCTGGGACTTGAACTCAGTCCTTTCATGCTTCAGTGTGTTCATGTTAGCTAAGATATCCTGAGTATCATAAAAGAAAAATTCTGTTTATCTTAAGCAATGTAACAAACTTATTCTTAAAAGTCGGTATTAAAACAAGTAAGCAAATCAGATGCTAGGTTCACTATAAGAGGAGGTTTTATCATAATGAGCTCATTTTCCTTGTAATGAACATTTATTTCCAGTCACTTTGTTTTTCTTCTCTAAATCTCAGTGGCTGGAAAATATTTCTTTCCCTACATCTTCTTGTCAGCACAAATTTCAGTGTTTTATGTATTTTGATGAAAAGATAGCCTCCAGTGAGATTTGGAAGGTGCCAGGGAAACAGAAATCAATTTCTTTCCAGCAGCAATGGCTTATCTATTAGCATTGGTAAACATGGGTTTTGCAGCACCTTCTGTCCTTTCTTACCAGTAACTTGCCTGAGAGCTACAAAAGATTAGTGAAGTTTGCTGCAATTTTCTAATGTCTGGGTTTCATTTATAAAAGCACTTTATTTCACATATAAATCTCATTCACAGGTGTAGCTCAGTACAGCACCTGCCTAGCATCTTCAAGGCCCTGGGTTCAATCCCCAGCCCTGAAAATAAATAAATATACAAATAAACAAACATCTCACTGATAACTATACAGTGTTTTTCCAATAACCACTCTACCTTTCACCTTTTTCACCCACATAAGGAATGAAGGTGACAGGAGTTAACAATCAATTTCCAGCAAATGCAAGTTTGGACAAATATTTTGAAACACAACTGGCTTAGATGAATGAAGGATTGTTAGGCAAATTGAGGAGAAATCTAATCCCCTATAAGAAATTGACAAAAAAAAATGACCAGTATTAGCCAAGTAGTTGCATTGCTAGTGGTAGAGAAGGCTCTTGCTTATACTTGCTGCTAATCCAGAAAAGCACAAGAACAGCAGCTATGGACATCATCCTGGCCAAAATTACTCCAAATAATCCTCTCAAGGACAGTTCCATGAAAACAGAGAGTACTTTCAGTTATCCAAGCCATGTTGTATCACAAAAAATTGCTTTTTTTCCTAAGTCACAGATAACTGAAACTTTCTGGGAGAGTTGCAAAGTGGCACAAGCAATTTTATTCCTGAGCAATTTGCAACAGGGCTCCTAAAACACAGCACTATTGTCTCCATCCTCTTAAAATAGCTTAATGCAAAAATTTTTGTCATGAATGGTTCAAGAACTGTGTATTGGCTCAGAAAGAAGCCTCAGAATGCTTGCAGCCCCAAATGACCCACATAATTCTAGAAGGTACTGAAACACTGATGCCCATTCTAGAGTAAAGGTGGCTCTAAGCCAAGGCAACCCACTTGGGAACCCGTCTTTCTCAGGCAGAAACTTTCTTTCCCCAGTAAATATATACTCTGCTCTTAATCTCCATTGTTCCCGGAATTCATTCCTTGATTTTAGAAAACATGAACTCATACCAGACATCTAACAGATTGGGAGGTTTCTCCCTGATATCATTTGGAAACCCCACCAAGATAATTGGACAAAGGTAAGAGTTTGCTTTTGTTTCATAGATTCTGGACTGTGATTCATTTAGGTAATCAAAACTTTTTATGCCTCAGATTTTGTTAGGTCTGTACCCATTGCTTATAATTGCTTACACTTTGTCTCTTATGTGGTTTTGTTAAAATGATGACGATACATTTAAGTTAAAAACATGGGAAGGTTATAAAGTTATGATATTTCTTTAATGGGACATTTTTTATTCCTGTTTTGTGTATGTTGCGCTTGAACTAGTTGTTGAATTTACTGGTATTCCTTGTTTGACTTTAGACAATGGCGCTAGGAAAAGTGATGTTAGAGCGCCCCCTAGTGGACTTTGGTATAAAATGCAGTAAAATGGGTCTTTTTCATGAAATCGAGCTCATACTTAGAAAATATAAATGCCTTTTAATAAACCATGGTAGTCCTTCCACTGGTTAAAAGACACTAGGTCGGTGGCCATTCTTAAGACTCTGAGGACACATTTCACTGAATCAAACTGGCTCGATCCTCCTCTACAGTCAAGGAAATGTCCAGCCTGTTCTACCTGTTTCCTTTCTGGTCTGATCTGCTGGTGAGGAGACAATCTTAGCTCTTGAGATTTCCCATTCTCACCTTTGCAGGGTGAAAGTGATGATTCATGGGCAAATTGTTTCAAAAACTCATGAGAGGGAAAGCTTTCCTTTCTCTGATCTTATTTCTGATCTTTTCCTGCCACTTTGTACTTTCCTTCTTTCAAGGCATATAAGCTTAGAGAGAGAAGAACTCTAAACTGCCCCAAACTTTTCCTCCTACCAAACAACTAAGTTAAGTCTATAGAAAATAAGTGTTTGCTAACACCAAAAACAGAAAAGTCATCTTAGATGAGGAATAGATACCCTATCTCTGGGTCAGATGAGACATCAGAATTTTGCCCATCCAGGAGAACACACATAAAAGCCAAATCTTGGTTTAATGTTCTGGGCAACAGTCTTCCTTGGGAAAAATGAACCTGAAACATACTGGAAAGAATCAACTTCTGGGTGAAACAGTGAAATCACTTGCCTCGCCCAAATGGCACTGTCAAAAGACCTAAGAGAAAAAAGGTCTAACGGGTAGAGACGGTAAATCCATGGAGTAAACGTCCCAGTGGAAAACCAGGTGGAGCTTGTCAGCTCCTCAATAACCTTTTTCCTTTTACCAACAAAAGCATTTATGGGCCACAGATGCCATGAACAGGAAAGAAGGGAAATTCCTGGGTGCAAAAACGTCTCCAGCACCTGATGGAATTTCCTGGAGTCTTGGCCATGGGTTCAGCTAGACATGAGTAGTCAGTCTCTCTTCCAAAGTGCCTGCCAGTGTGTATGTCTTTCAGGAGCCAGGAACTTAACTCCTATCTGTCTATGCCAAATTATTACCAGAAACTTGGGTTCACACCTTAGGTTTATTTGCTTACTGTTGGCCAAATCAAAGAAGGCCATATACAGCTTTTGGTAAAAGGGAAAAATAGGATTTACTCAAAGTAAACTCTCAGAAGACAGAAGAGTCCATCTGGCTCAAATCACCATCTCACCTTGTATAGGTGAGTCAGACTCTTCTACAGTAAGGAATAGTGGGGTGGGGGACTACAGAGAAAATGTAGATCTTTACACTTGTTTTAGCACTTGTGTCCATTTTTAACTCATCCTCCTCTTTTTAGTAGAAGGAAAACTCAGCCTCCTGGGTCTGGTGGCATCTCCATATTTTGTCATATGGGAAGCAGGACAAGGAGAGGAAGGGATACTGCTTATGTGCTCAGCATTAGCAAGTTTAGAGAAACTGCTTATCTCTAAAGAAAAAAATTAACTTTTATTTATTTTAAAAGAGAATAAAACAAACCAAGACAAATCAGAACAAAGCAGATCAGAATAGAACAATGCAAGCAACACAGGACTTCAAAACAAGACACCAGGAAATCAACAGTGGCTACCACAATGACTCTTGTTTTCTTTGAAATAGTTGTCCGTACCTTCAGACACAATAAATTCAAACATAACAAAATAGTATAAAGCTAATAAAAACAAAAGAGTGAACGCATTATGGGCCTTTGAAACCAGACAATAGGAAACCAACAATAGCTACCATAATGTCTCTTGTTTTCCTCAAAATAGCTGTCCATATCTTCACACATATTGAAATCAAATACTATAAAACAGACTAAAACCAATCAAAACAAAGAATAAAAGCATTCTTGGACTTCAAAAGATACTATGAAATCATCAATGTCTACCATAATGTCTTGTTTTCTTCAATGTAGCTGTTCATACCATCACACATAATAAAATCAAGTCTTGTAAATTCTTTAGGAGAAGTTCTAGGCATTTATAAGCCAATACATGCATATCTATCCTTTCTGTATTAGAGGAAAAAACAAAACAAAACAAAACAAAATACAAGAAAACCAAGAAGCAAAAGAGACAAATAACAAAGAACCCAAAACAATAACAATATAGGCTTTTACAACAAGGTGGTAGGAACATAACAAACATTGTTATTTAGCTTAGCTATCTTCAAAAGAGTTACTCAGATTACCAGATATAGACTTGCAAAATTGATCTTATCCTATGAATGTTAACTGTTTTGTTCCAAGAACTAATGATTCAGTAGTACAATCATCTCAGCTATCCTAAATGTATATATACAAATTTATATCTCTCTTTCTTTTCCCTTCCTTCTTTACTGCTTTTCCCTATCTGAGTCATTTTTTCCCCTTTGAGCAGTTTGCTACCCCTTAACAATATTTATTGAAGACTTTGTATCTTATTTACTCTTTCAGTTTATTACACTAGGGAAACAATACAATATTTACACTAGTGAGTTTGATTTAGTTCACTAATGAATATGGTCTCAAATCACATACATTTACCTATAAAAACCTCAATGTGATCCTTCTTTATAGCTGAGTAATACTCCATTGGATAAAAATATCACCTTTTCTATCCATTCCTCCATTGATGGGCATGTGGGTTGTTTCCGATATTTAGCTATTGCAAATTGTGCTGCTATAAACATGGGTGCACATATATCACTGTGGTATGATGTTTTCAGTTCTTCTGGAAATATATATGCCCAGAAACAGAATAGCTGGGTCAAATAGGGCTTCTAGTCCCTGCTTTTTGAGGAAACTCCAGACATATTTCCACAGTGGTTGCACTAGTCTATACTCCCACCAAGAGTGGAGAAGGGTTCCTTTTTCCCCACAGTCTCTCCAGCATTTGTTATTGGTGGTTTTCTTGATTCTGACCATTCTTTCTGGAGTGAGATGAATTATCACTGTTGTATCGATTTGCATTTCTCTAATGACCAATGATGCTGAACATTTTTTCATGTATTTATTTGCCATTTGTATTTCTTCAGCTGAGAAGTGTGTATTCATTTCAGATGCCCATTTTTGGATTGGGTGTTTGAATTTCGGGGGCCTGATTTGTTTTAATTCTTTATGTCTTCTAGATAGAAGTCCTTTGTCTGAGGGACAGTTGAGTAAGAATTTTTCCCAATTCATGGGTTTTCTTTTCACTCTGTTGGAGATTTCTTTTGGCATACAAAAACTTTTTAATAAGACAAGATCCCAGCTGTTGATTCTGGAAAGCATTTCCCAGGCAGTTAAATTTTTGTTCATGAATTCTCTGCCTACTCCTATGTCTTCAAGATTTCTACCTACTTTGTCTTCCAGCAGATATAGTGTTTCTGCTTTAATATTTAGATCTTTGATCCATTTTGACTTTAGTTTAGTGCATGGTGATAGACATGGGTCTAGCTATAGTTTCTGGCACGTGGAAAGCCAGTTTTTCCAGCACCACTTATTAAAGAGGCTATCTTTCTTCCAATGTACATGTTTGGCCCCTTTGTCAAAGATGAGGTGGCTAAGTGTGTTTGTAGTTGTGGCTGTATCTTCTAATCTATTCCATTGATCTTCAGGTCTGTCTTTATTCCAGTACCATGCTGATTTTATCACAGTAGCTTGTGATATTGTTTCAAGTTGGGGATTGTGCTGCCTCCTGCCTTCCCTTTGTTGCCCGGAATTGGCTTTGCTCTTCTAGGTCTCTTCTGGTTCCAGATGAATTTTAGGGATGATTTCTCTAGCTCTGTGAGGTGTGCAAGTGGTATTTTGATTGGGATTGCATTAAATCTGTATAATCAT
Organism: Dasyprocta punctata; assembly: GCA_004363535.1. Classification (NCBI taxonomy): domain Eukaryota; kingdom Metazoa; phylum Chordata; class Mammalia; order Rodentia; family Dasyproctidae; genus Dasyprocta; species Dasyprocta punctata. The sequence continues at coordinate 25,193 of RJWM01012706.1, forward strand.
TTTGGGAGAATGGCCTTTTCACAGTGTTTGTTATTCCTATCCATGAGTAGGGAATATCTTTCCATTTTCTCAAATCCTCTTTGATTTCTTCTTTCAGAGTACTGTAATTTCCACTGAATAGATCTTGTACTTCTTTTGTTAGATTGATTCCTATTTCATTTTTTTTTTTTTGGATGCTATTGTGAAGGGTGTGGTTTCTCTTCTCTCTCAGTGAGTTTCTTGTTTGTGTACAGGAATGCCATTGATTTTTGAGTGTTGATTTTGTATCCAGCTGCAATACTGAATTTGGTTATTACATCTAGAAGTCTTTCAATGGAGTTTTGGGGGTTTTCTATGTAGAGTATCATGTCATCTGCAAATAATGATAATTTAACTTCTTCTTTTTCTATACTTATTCCCTTTATTTCTCTCTCCTGTCTAATTGCTCTGGCTGATGTTTCCTGCACTATACTGAATAGGAGTGGTGATAATGGACATTCTTGTCTTGTTCCTGATTTTAGGTTGAAAGTTTTCAGTTTTTGTCCATTTAGTAAGATGTTGGCTGTTGGTTTGTGATATATGGCTTTTATCAGGTTGAGGTAGAGACCATCTATTCCGATTTTATGTAGGGTTTTGATCATGAATGGGTGTTGGATTTTGTCAAAAGCTTTTTCTGCATCTATTGAGATGATCATGTGGTTCTTGTCCTTGGCCCTGTTGATATGGTGTATTACATTTATTGATTTGCGTATGTTGAACCATCCCTGCATTCCTGGGATGAATCTCACTTGATCACGATGTATAATCTTTCTGATAACTTTCTGTATTCTATTTGCCAGTATTTTATTGAGGGTTTTTGCATCTATGTTCATTAGGGAGATTGGCCTGTAGTTCTCTTTTTGGTTGGGTCTTTCTCTGGTTTTGGTATTAGGGTAATACTTTCTTCCAGGAATGAATTAGAGAGAATTGCTTCCCTTTCAACTTCAGTGAAGAGTTTGAGGAGTGTTGGTATTAAGTCTTCCTTGAATTTCTTGTAGAATTCAGATGTGACTCCATCAGGACCTGGGCTTTTCTTTGTTGGCAAGGTTCTAATTACATTTTCAATTTCATTAACTGAAATTCGATTATTCAGTAGTTTTACATCTTTTTGATCCAGTTTTGGTAATTCATATGTTTCTAAAAATCTGTCCATTTCTTCTGTGTTATCAAACCTATGAGAGTAAAGGGTTTTGAAGTAGGTATTGATGATCTTCTGTATTTTCACAGGGACTATAGTAATTTTGCTCTTTTCAAATCTTATTGCATGTATTTGAGCTTTTACTTTCCTTTTTTTTTTAAAGGTGGGCTAGGGTCTTATCAATTTTATTCATTCTTTCAAAGAACCAGCTCTTTGAGTTGTTAATTGTTTGTATTGTTTTATTAGTCTGAATTGCATTAATTTGTGCTCTGACCTTTATAATTTCCTCCTTTATTTTGACTTTGGGCTTGACTTGCTCTTCTTTTTCTATATGTTTGACATGGAGCATCATGTTGTTTATTTGTGTTCCTTCTGTTTTCCTGATGTGGGATTCATTGCAGTAAACTTTCCTCTGACAACTGCTTTCATTAGATCCCACAGGTTCTGGCAAGTTGTATGTGTATTTTTGTTTGCTTGTAGATATTGTTTAATTTCTTCTTTAATTTCCTCTGTGACCCATTGATTGTTCAGGAGTGTATTATTTAATTTCCATGTTTTTATGGAGTTTTGAAAGTTTTTTGTCATTAATCTCTATTAATGTCATGGCACTATGATCAGATAATATGCATGGAATGATTTCAATTGTTTTGCATTTACTTAAGCAGGTTTTATGGGCTAGTATATGATCTATTTTAGAGCATGTCCCATGTGAAGCTGAGAAGAATATATATTCTGATATTGTTGGGTGGAACACTCTGTACAAATCTACTAAGTCCATTTGTTCACAGATTTGATTCAGTTTTGTTATTTCTTTGCCAATTTTCTGTCTAGCTGATCTGTCTCTTTGTGTCAATGAAGTGTTAAGGTTCCCCATTATAATTGTGCTATTGCTTATTTGATTTTTCATTTCTATTATTATTTT
>RJWM01012706.1:27370-55795 GCA_004363535.1 Dasyprocta punctata
TTTTTTTTTTTTTTTTTTTTTTTTTTTTTTTTTTTTTTTTTTTTTTTTTTTTTTTTTTTTGGTTTCCTGTTGCATGAAGTATTGTTTCCCATGCTTTGATTTACAATCTATGAATTTCCTTTAGGGTTAAATGGGTTTCTTGTAAACAGCATATGGTTGGATGTTGTTTCTTGATCCATTCTGCCAGTCTGTTTCTTTTAATTGGTGTATTGAGGCCATTTACACTAATGGCTATAGCTGATATATATTGGCATATTTTTGTCATGTTATCTTTCTGCTATTTGTTCTTTACCTTTCCCCTCTGTTTAATTGTTTGCCCTGCTTAGTGGTTTTGTCTGTTGGTGCTCTTGGAGTTGTAGTTATTTTTATGCCTATCTAGAATATCGTTCAGTATTCTTTGCAGGTTTGGTTTGCAAATGCTTCAGCTGTTCTTTGTCGTGCAAATATCTTATTTCTCCATCAATTTTGAAGGATAGTTTTGTAGGGTATATCAATCTGGGTTGGAGGTCATTTACCTTTAGGATTTGAAATACTTTACTCCATGCTCTTCTTGACTTCATTGTTTGTGTGAAGTCTGCTTTGATTCTGATGGGCTTTCCTTTATAGGTGATCTGTCTCTTTTCTCTAATAGCTTTTAATATTCTGTTCTTATGTTGAATTTCTGGGATGTTGATTATTATACGCCTGGGTGTAGATTTATTTTGGTTATGGCTAATTGGAGTTCTATATGCTTCTCTTATCTGCATCCCAGTCTCCTTTCCTTTGTTTGGGAAATTTTCAGCTATTACTTCTGTAAATAGTCTTTTGATATCATTTGTGTGGTTGCCTTCTTTTACATTTACACCTATCAATTATATATTATTTTTCTTTGCATCATCTTGCAACTGTTGAATTGTTATTTCCTGATCCCTTGTTATTTTTAAAAGATCTTTCCTTTCCTATTGACTCACCGCAATCTTGTCTTTGAGGTCTCAAAGTCTATCTTCACACTCATTGAGGTGTTTTTGCCAGTTTTCAATGGAATTTTTTATTTTTTGGATATCTCTTTGAATCTGTTTCATGCCTTCTAGTTCTTTCTCAAATTGCTCATTCAAGGTTTCCATCTTTTTGCAGTGATCCTCAATTTTTTTAACTATGTCTTCTTTAGATGTGTTCAGCATTTCTTTTATTACGTTTGTTGTTTCTTCTTTTACCTGGGAGATTATTTCTGATCTAAGTTCCTTTACAGCTTCATGGAGTTGTTTCTTTACTTCAGTTGCTATCATTTCAGAAGTTTCAGGTGTATGGCTTACACATTCTTCTATGTCCATGTCCCTTAGTCTTGGTTGGGATGGGCTGGAGGTTTGAGATTGCATTTTGCTCTTTTATTTTGTCATTTTTCTGTATTCCCCAGGTCCCTAGTGGCACTCAAAGGCCCCTCAAATGGGGGAGCATGCTGGACAGAACTTCAGCACCCTCACGTGACACTCCAAAGTTCCCTGGCTGCTTGAGTTTGCTGTGCAGGACTCTACTAGATTCTGAGTGGCATACCAGTGCTGAACAGCTAGATGGAGTATACTGTGCAGGCCTTCAGCTCATACCACACCGCACACCAAAGCTCCCCAACCACTTGGGGTCACTGGGTGATGTGCTACCAGATTCTAATTGAGGTGCTGAGGTTGCTTGGCTAGCTGGAGTTGACTGTGCTGGCGTTGAGTTCGTGCCACTCAGCACTGGAAGTTCCCCTGCCACTCGGGGTCACTGAGCAGGGCCCAGCCAGGACCCGAGCCACTTCCAAAGGTCGCTAGATGTTTGGGGATGCTGGGCAGGGCCCTACCAGGTTCTGAGTGAGGTGCCAAAGCTGTACCACCAAAGTTGCAACACTAGGTAGATTTCACTGTGGAGGCCTTTGGTGTGCACCACTCAGTGCATGGACATTGCGTGGGTACTTGAGGTCACTTGGTGGGGCCCAGTCAGGACCCAAGTCACTTCCCAAAGGTCCCAGATGTTTGGAGACGATGGGCGGAACCCTACCGTGTTCTAATAGAGGTGCTTAGCCTGCGACGCTAGGTAGAGATTGCTGTGCAGGCCTTTGGTGTGCCCCACTCCAAAAAATTTAACTTTTATTTATTTATTTATTTTATTTAAGAGAAAAAAGACACAGAAAAGAAAGACAAAAAGCAAAAGAGACAAATGATGACAGCAAATCCCAAACAGTGACAATATAGGTTTACAAAACAAGATGATAGGAACTTGACCATGGTTGCCATATTGCATATTGTTACCTTCAACACGGTTGTTTACATTAACAGAGTTAGACATGTAAAATTGTTTTAATCATATGAGTATTAACAATTCTTTCTCAATAACTAATACATTCAGCAGTATAGTCATTTTAGCTATCTTACATATACATACATAAAGATTTATGTCTTTTTCCTTTTCCCTTCCTTCTTTCTTCCTTTTCCCTTTCCCAATTACTTTTCCTCTTTGAGCAGTTTCTTACCCTTACACAGTATTTATTGTAAATTTTGGATTCTATATACTGTCTCAGTTTCTTACACTGAGGAGGCAATACAGTATTTACACATGTGAGTTTGATTTATCTCACTTATGAGTATGGTCTCAAGTTGTGTCCATTTACTTATGAAAGTCTCAATGCAATCTTTCTTGATAGCTGAGTAGTACTCCATTGTATAAAAATACCACATCTTTTTTATCCATTCCTTGATTGATGGGCACTTGGGTTGTTTCCAAGATTTGGCTATTACAAATTGGGTTGCTATAAATATGAGTGCACAAATATCACTGTCCTATGATGTTTTCAATTCTTCTGGGAAAATGCCCAGAAGCGGGATAGCTGGGTCAAATGGGATCTCTAATCCTAGCTTCTTGAGGAATGTCCACACTGACTTCCACAGTGGTTGCACCAGTCTACACTCCCACCAACAGTGGAGAAGAGTTCCTTTTTCCTCATAGCCCCTCCAGCATTTTTCACTGGTTGATTTTTTTATCTTGGCCATTCTTTCTGGGGTGAGATGGAAGCTCAGTGCTGTTTTAATTTGCATTTCCCAAATGACCATTGATGTTGAACATTTTTTCATATATTTATTTGCCATTTGTATTTCTTCCTCTGAGAAGTGTGCATTCATCTCAGATGCCCATTTTTTGATTGGGTCCTTAAATTATAGGGGCGTGATTTAAAGATTTAACTTTTAAAGTTCTATTTTGCATGACCAATTACATGTGGGACTATTGGATACTCTTAAGAGGCAATTGGATTACAAACTTTGTAGAATCTATGAGTAACAATAGGGAAGGAAAAAAATATCTTTTGGGATAATAATCAGTGTAGGGGATGACTATGCAAGTCTTGTGCACAAGTTTAAAAAAATAACTCTGAGACTGTATCTTTGATCTGGAGGAATTTGATTATCCTTTTAATTTATATAGGGTCTACAATAATATTTCCTTTTTAATTGCTGATATTGGTATTTGATGTTTGTCTTTTGTTCTTGGTCAGTTAAGCCAGAGGTTTATGAGTTTTATTTATCAAAGAACTACTTCTATTATTTTTGTTATTTTGATTTTATCAACTATGATGATTTCTTCTATTTCCCCCCTCTGCCTTCTTTGTGTCAATAGTTTCTTTTATTTTTAACAGTTATGAGGTATAATTTACTCACAGTAAAATTCACCAATTTTAAATGTTTAGTGACTTTTATTTAATGTAAAAAATTGTGCAACAATCCCTAAAATCAAATTTTAGAATATTGTTGAACCCCTCTTCCTACAAATGCTGTCAATCTCCATTCCTGAGATATGAATGTAGATTAGTGGTGGATTATCTTAGTTACTTTTCTCTCATTGCTGAGACAAAATACTGGACACCCAAACTTAAAGGACAAAAGGTTTATTTGGCTCACAGTTTTTAGTGGTTTCAGTCCATAATTGGCTGGTTCCAATGGCACATGGGCATCCCAGAGGACAAATCGTCCATGGTGGCAGAAGACAGCAAAAGCAACGAGAGAGAGAGAGAGAGAGAGAGAGAGAGAGAGAGAGAGAGAGAGAGAGAGAGAAGACTCTTTCTGCCTCTTTTATCCTATTCAGACTTCTGGGTTTAGGGCTGTGCCAATCCAATCAGTGGACTGATCCAGTAATCACTCACCCTTAATCCTAGTACCCTTAATCCCAACATTACACTATGAATCAGTCACAAACTCTAGATTCAGCTACCTCTGAAAAAGTCTCATCTAAAAGTGCATGAGGCTATGGAACAAGCCATAACATGGATTATATGTCTAGCATGAAAAAGGCTCTGGTTTCCGTTCCCAGCATGGCAAAAAATAAATAAATCTCCATTCCTATTTTCAGCTCTGGATAGTCTTGAACCTACTTTCTGTCTTTATAGATTTACCTTTTAAGGTCCTTTCACATAAGCTAAATAATTCACTACCTAGTCTTTGTGTCTGGATTCTTTTATTAACTTCCTGTTTATGAGGTTCATTCAGGTTGCAGGACGTATCAGTTCTTAGTTCTTTTTGTTTAATAGCATTTTGCATGAAGATACTTCATGTTGTTTGACCATTCACAGGTTTATGAATATTTGGACTATTTTTGGTTTTTGACTATAAAAAATAATGTGTTCATTATTTATCCACAAGTCTTTATGGGGTCATATGTTTTCCTTTATCCTGAGTAAATTCCTTGGAGAATGACCATATGGTAAAATTATATTTATTCCTTTAAGAAACTGCCAAACTGTCTTCCAAAGTAGTTGCATAATTTTATATCCTCACACTCAATGTACAAAGACTTCAGTTTCTCCACATCCTCAAAAACACTTATTGTCATTTTTAATTATACTCACACTAGTGAATGTGAAGCTGTTTAGACTTTCATTTTTCTAATGAATAAAAATGAGCTTTTTGTGCTTATTGGGTGAACATATACCTTCATTAGCTAAATAAAATCTTTTGATCATTTTAAAATTGATTTCTTTCTCCTTTTGCTATTTAGTTATAAGAATTTTATATATTTAGATTACAAATCCTTATCAGATATATGATTTGCAAATATTTTTACTAGTGTATGACTCATCTCTTTCTTTGTGGTATCTTGTAAAGTGTAGAAGTATTGATGTTGAAGCAAAATTTATTATTGTTTCATGAATAGTGTTTATTGTTGCATGTAAGTGATCTTTCTTGCAGCCTTAAATCATGAAGATTTTACTCTATATTATCTTTTTATAAAAAGTATTTTAATTTTAGCTAGTATATTTAGACTTACAATATTAGGAGTCCATTTTTGCAGAATGTGAGGTAAAGATCTAAAGTGATCTTTTTCCATGTGAACTTCCAATTATCCCAGCACTATTTGTTGAGAAGACTACCTTTTTCCCTCACTGAATTGCTTTGACATATTTGTTAAAATATTAATAAAAAATGTAAGGGACAGTTTACATTGTCAAATCCATTCCACTGAACTACATGTCTGTCCTTAAGCCAGTAAAGCAGTGTTTTGATTATTATATATCTATACGAAGTTTCTAAAATGAGTAGTATTGTAGCAGAAAATGGCCTCCACCCCAGCCAGTATACTTCAGCAACCCAGGTAATAGTTCCTGTTACCGTTCTTGTTACTACTGTCTCCTAGAAATGGTTGGTCACTATGACGCATAGCTGGTCACTATGATGCATATTGTAAAAATCAGTCAAAGACAGCCAAGTACTCTGCCTCTGTACTTCCTCTTTTAAGTCCATAAAATCTCCCTCCTGTGATTTTGAGACCTGATATTTTGGGAATGATCCTGATCTGTGCCCATCAAGGTAAAATAAATCTGCCTCCAAATCCTGGGTATCCTTTCAATGCTTCTGCTTCCATTGCAGCGTAAGTCCTCCAACCTTATATCACTGGTATAAATCTTACTTATTAATAGTACATAATGATTCTTAGGTATTGCTGAATTTCACTTGCTAACATTTTGTTGATTGACTTTTGAATCTATATTTGTAAGAGATATCTTTCTGCTGTTTCCTTATGATATCTTTCTCTGATTTTGATGTCAGGATAATGAGCTCATAGAATAAATTGATAAGCATTTCTCTTCTCTCCTGTAAAAGAGAACGTAAAATTGTTATGAGTTTTTTTATCTATTTTGGTAGAATTCATCAATGAAACTACCTGGTCTTTTTCTTTGTGAGAATTTTGTTTTTGTTTTTGTTTTGTTTTGTTACCATCAATGTGTGTATGATATTGCGTAGTGTCATTTTTCCATGTGTGGCAATTGGTTTGCTTATGTGGTTTGTCTTCTGTAGACTCTTAATGTGGTGGATTACCTCAACTGATGATTTTTATTGCAGTAGAATACACATATCAAAACTTACAATTTAGCTCAGTGGCCTAAACACCTGCCTGGCAGGCATGAGATTGTGAGTTTGATCCCTGGTACCAAAAAATAAAAACAAAAACTTATTCTTTAAAGTGTTCTACATTAAGGAGGCATTTGAGACATTAGGAATGTTGTCATCACTACTATCTAGTTCACAGCATTTCATTATTCCAAAAGAAAACCCTTTGCCCATTAAGCAGTCATGTCACGCTTCAGCTCCTGGATACCACTAATTGTGTTTCTATCATTGAATTAGCCTATTTCATATGAATGGAGTGATACAATATGTGGCCTTTTATCTGGCTTCTTTCAGTTAACATGTTTTCAAACTTTATTCATATTAGAGTATGTATCAGAGCATCATTACTTTATAGGACTAAATAACATTACATTGTATAAGGATACATCACATTTTGCTTATTCATTTAAATAATTGTGGTCATTTCGGTTCTTTCTACTTTTTGATGATTCTGAATAGTGCTGCTGTGAATACTCCCTTACAAATTTATTTTGGGTACAATAAGTCCTGGGCTGCAACATTAGATTTGCAAACATTCACAGGAGTACTGTATAAGACTCATATTGTGGGTTTACAAATTAATTCAACATATGAAAAATTCCCCAGGAATAGAACTCATTTGCAAGTCTGGAACTTACTGTATTTGATTTATTTTGAGAGAGTTTTTAAGTTTATAGTGTGATATAAGGTCGTGACTTTATTGTTTTCCATATGGATATCCAGTTCACAGGTGGGGAGGTAAAGGCTCAGCTCCTCAGTTGGTCCTACTGACACTGACAGGAATGGCAAGTGAAGCATAATGGTAGAGCTAGTGGTAACTCAACCCAGAACTGTCCTTTTAAATCTCTTGGCTTCTGTGTGGAGTTATGTCCTCAGCTCACTATTGGATTCCACAGACAGAAGAATCTATACTACCTGTTTCCATCCATTCCCCTATCCCCCAAACCTCTCATCCTACCACTCTCATCCAGAGATACTATCTTTGCAGGGAAATCATCAGTATATCACTGCTTGCTTCACTGAGAAAATGGAAGATCATTTTTCCTCCCCATCTACTAAAACTGTTACAGCTGAATGAGCTAATAATAGTCCAGGTTCTTGTGTATGATGAAAAAAGAATCACCAAATATACACACAGTAGTAAGTAGTAAGCAGTTATGTTTATTGAAGATCATGGAAAGTTGTGCTCAGGATCAGTCCATGCCAACGAAGGTAAGACAGACCAAGAAAAGTTCCAGGGCAACATAAAAGAAATTGCATGTCATGGGCTGAGCCAGCCCCTTCCTGTGAGCCAGCAACTGTCATGGGCCAGGCCAACCCCTTCCTGTGAGCCAGTGGCAGTTGTGGGGCAGGTCAACCCCTTCCTGTGAGCCAATGGCAGCCATGTGGGCCAGAAAGAGAGCCAAGAAGAAGCTAACCCCTTCCTGTGAGTCAGCTGGCATGCAGGCTGGAAGAAAAGAAGTGCTGAGACACTTCTTGCTGAATCAGCAACTGGCTGAGTCAGAGAAACACAGGCTGAGATGAGAGCTACTGAAGTAAAAAAGCAACTTAATGCTTGTATTGTTTGATAGACTTTGCAGACCTAAAGCCGGTAGTCTGAACATCTATTTAGAGGATAATAACATGCAATATAGCAACTATGGGGGATTTCTTTCTGAAGGTGGTAACCATTGTTAATTCCCTGTTATCTTGTTTTAAAGTCCTGTATCATTTTCATTGTTTCATTTGGTTTGGTTTTATTTTGTTTTGTTTTGTTTTGTTTTATTATATCTGATGGCATGGGTCACTATTTCAAAGGTAACAAGATATATTATGGTAGCCATTGTTGATTTCTTATTATCTTGTTTTGAAATCCTGTATCACTTTCATTGTTTTGTTTTGATTGTTTTATTCTGTTCTGTTTTGTTTGATTTTATTGTGTCTGGTGGTATGGGCAGCTATTTTGAAGATAACAAGAGGCATTATGGTATCCAATGTTGATTTCCTATTATCTTGTTTTGAAGTCCTGTACCACTTTCACTGTTGTGTTTTGATTGACTTTATTCTGTTTTCTTTTGTTTGGTTTTGTTTTCTTTAAAATAATTTTTAAAAAAGAAAAGAACTTGTAGACAGGTCAAAAGTAGCAACAGAACCAGAAAAAAATGAGGCCAGTAACTCAGGTTTTCAGAATTTAACTCCCAAACACCTATGTTTTACATACAACTAAATCTCTAGGTGTGATTTGACAGGAGTGACTAGCAGGGTGCTGAGTAATCTTAGAGGCTCTTAGCACAGATGCTCATTTCATAATTCACTGATCTTAATTATATTTATGAAGTATAGTGCATATTTATGAGCCTGTGATCAGGTGCAAGTAGGATAAAGGTGACCAGAAGGTCAGGCTAGGAAATTCAGTGTTCTTGTGCTTTCACCCAGGACATCACAGTCTTCTAAACTTTTGTTATATTCTACCTCTTTTAGCACAATGGAAGCAAGGATGACCCTAGAGTGCTGTTTTGAATTAAATGGAGGAAAAGGAGTGACTTTTCAGCTCCATTGTTTCTAGCTATTCTAAAACCATTTAGCGTAACAATCTGAACCATTATCTGCTTCTGCTATGTGAGAGAGAGATTAGGACTTTGCACACTTTCCATAACTGCTGGGTTGGGTGCAGTTTTTCCTATAGCATTTGGTGGGAAAAGCATGGTATTACCAAAACAATTTTCTGTTGTCAGGCCACCCTTTTCTAGTCTTTTGGATAAGGGGAACATCTTCTTTTGAGGCTTTTCATTTGTTCCTACTGGTGGTTCTGAGTTGGAGATTGGAGAAACCCATGTGTCTGCAATATATGGGAAGGAATAAGGAATCCCAGGAAAATAGCCCTTCAAATCTCAAGGTCCCTCAGAAACTTTTTCCTCACCTTTAAGATGTTTGCATATGTATTTAGTGTCATGGTAGAGATTTTAGTTAGAAGAAGGAAGAACTGGCACAGGGAGGCTACTCCATTTTATATATACTGTAAACTTTGATATGTTATAGTTTCATTTTTGTTCAGTTCCAAATACTTTTCAAAGTGTCTTGAAACTTCCTCTTTTTTTTTTTTTTCTGGTACGGGGCATTGAACCATGACCTCATGCTTACCAGGCAGGGGCTTGAGCTGCTGAGCTAAATCCCTGGCCCTGAAACTTCTTGACCCATGGATTATTTATAAATGTGTAATTTTCTCTGAAATACTTTGAGATTTCTCTAATATCTCATATTCATTCCTGGTTTAATTCTGTTATTTGGGTGAAGATGGACTGAAATTGAGAAAGATGTCAGCTCTTAACCAGGGGAAAGGCAGAGTTTTACAGGGTTTGGGAAGGAAGCTTCACAGAATGGTCAGAATGGTCAGTGCAAGTATGTAGACAATGTCAGACTCTTCAGCACTGGGGAGATTGCACACCCTGTCCTGGTCTCATCTTTATGGCTTTCTGCTCTGTGTACTGAGGACAGCATGCCCTGTTAGTGGATTCCCATTGTTTGCTGAGAATAGCATGTTTGCTGACAGGGTCTCATCTGGGTCATATTATGGCAGCCACTTATCATTCCTCTCAAGCTTAACCATCCCTACCCTGCCCAACAATAATATCCCATCCCTGACCCGATTTTAGGAGGACTGCAACCTACTATTTCCTGCCTATTGCTACATGGTTTCTTGATCCCCTTGCAACACTCCTGTTCTCCCGGTGAAAAAGACAGATGGCTCTTATAAGCTGGTACAAGATCTCCGTGCTATCAGTCAGACTATCCTTCCCACACACCTCTTGGTGCCTAACCCCTATACACTTTTGACCTCCATCACTCCAATTAGCACACATTACTCTGTCTTAGCTTTAAAAGATGGCTTTTTCACTAACCCCTTACAACCCTCCTTACAACTTCTTTTTTTGGCTTTATTTAGACAGACCCTGACGCTTGTCAGTCCCAACAGCTGACCTGGACTGTCTTGCTCCAGGGTTTGAAGGACATTCCCACTACTTTGGTCAGGCCCTTGCCCATGATTTGCTCTCCTTTCACCTCTCTTCCTCTCATCTCATACAGTATATAGATGACCTCCTCTTCTGCAGGCCCTATACAAATCATCCTGTAGAGATACCCCCTTACTATTATAGCATCTAAACTCAAAGGGATGCTGTATATTACCCTCTAAGGTTCAAATCTCTTCCCCATTCATTACCTATCTGGGCATCATTCTCCACAAACATACCCAAGACCTACATCAAGACTGCATTGATTTGGTCTCCCAGATTCCAACCCCCAACACCAAACAGCAACTCCTCTCCTTTCTTGACACAGTAGGATACTTCCACCTATGGGATCCTATCTTTGCCCTCTTCACTAAATCCCTCTACAAACTCATAAAGGGATATCCCCACCGAGCCTTTAGATCACAAGATTTTTCCTCGCTTGTCCTTTCAGATCTTAAAATATTCCCTAAAGGCAGCTTCCTTCATGCTCATCCCAGACCTCCCCCAATGCTTCAGTTCATACTGTAAAACACAGGGAATGTGCAGCAGGGGTTCTGATACAAGGTCCCAGCATATGCCCAATCACATTCCTGTTGAAATAGCTTGACCTCACAATCTTGGGCTGGCCACCATGTCTATGAACAGGTGCAGCAGTGGCCCTGTTGCTCCTAGAAATGCTCAAAATCACTAGACATGCCCCACTCATGCCCTACTCATCCCATAATCTTCAGGGACTCCCATCTTCATCCCACCTCTCATACTTTCTCTTCACCTCTTACTTTCAGCTCTATGTGCTTTTCATGAAAACTTCCACTGTTACCATTTTCCTTTGGCCCCAATTTTAACCCAGCCTCTCACTTTCTCATCCCACCACCTCTTTCTAAAACACCTGAACCACATGACTGCATGTCTCTAATACACCTAGCAACTTCCCCTTTCCCTCACATTTCCATCTTTCCCTTCCCCAATCCTGAATGCATCTGGTTCATAGACAGGAGTTCATTCAGGCCCACCCCCAACTCCCCTGCTAGGGCAGGTTACACTGTCATCTACCATGACTCTATTATAGAAGCCACAGTTCTCCCCCATCCACTACCTCTCAAAGGCTAAACTAACTGTCCTGACTCATGCACTTACACTAGTTTAGTGCCTATAAGTTAGTGTTTATAGAGATTCAAAATATATATTCAATATATTACTCAATCATGGTGTCATCTGGGCAGTAAAGGAATAGCTCACCTGCCAAGGGTCTTTAATAATTAACACCCCACTAATTAAAACCCGCCTTCAGAGTTCTCTATTGCCAACTTGAGCAGGCATGCTTCATTGCAGAGGACACCATAGGCTTTAAGATCACAAAGCCACTGAAAACACCTTTGCAGATAAAACTGCTAAAAGAGCAACTGACTTGCCCCTCCATGCCCCTAAGGGTCAATATTTTGCCCTTTCCAGCATAACCCCAGCCTATTCCCTTCCTGACCACCAACAATATCGAGACCTTCACACCAAAGATGGATCTTAAGCCAGGGAAACTTCCTCACCCACGCCACTCTCATCTTTTCATGACAGTTTTCACACAGGCTGCAGGTCCCTAACCAGACTGCTAGAACCTCTAATTTGCTTTCCGTCCTGGAAGACCTTTCTTAAAACTATCACTGCTTAATGCTCTGTTTGCCATGCGACCACACTTGAGGTTTTTCCAAGACCCCCTTCTTTGCCTACACATCAAGCATAGGGATTTTCTCCAGCTCAGGACTGGCAAGTTGATTTCACTCATGCTGTGAGTAAAAAAGTTAAGATCCTCCTGGTCTGGGTCAGTACATTTACTAGATGCCTGGAGGCCTTTTCCACAGACTCAGAAAAGGCCTCAACTGTTATCTACTCCCTCCTACCCAATATTATCCTCCAGTTTGGCCTTCCCACCTCCATTCAACCAGACAATAGCCCAGCTTTTCTAAGTCAAATTGCACAGGTGGTGCCTAAGTCTGTCGGGGTCCAACAGAACCTTTACACCCCTTACTGGCCTCAATTATCTGGTAAGGCAGAGAGGGCCAATGGCCTGCTCAAGGCCCACCTCACTAAAATCACACTCCAGCTCCATAAAGACTGGGTTTCTCTGCTCTCAATCGCTCTTCTTTACATCAGAACCACCCTCCAAGGGCCTCTTTGAGCTTTTATATGGCCATACATTTCTGCTCAGGCCACATCTCGGCCCAGAGTCCAGTCCTATCAGAGACTATCTCCCAATTCTGCAACAGACCTGAAAAGAGATACAACATGCTGCTACACTTCCACCCTCTTCTGACATCCATATGAAGATAGCCTGACTAACAGATGGGCTTTACTTAAAGACACTTCCTGGACAAGACCCTTCCTGGTCATCTATAGAATCCCGATGGCTGCCTACTTATGAGACCCTCCCCAGTGGGTTCCTTGCTCTAGAATAAAACTGTGTCCTCTGGTTGCTTGCCTGATCCCCACCTCATTGAAATCACAAGTAAGCTCTCCTTTTTTCCTCAAACTGATTTGAATTCCAGAAGATGCCTGAATGCCATGCCCCTGCCTATTTTGCCACTTACCCCACTTCCTTCATGTGGTCTGCCTTGATCTTCCTTGGTTTCACCCATAGGCCCCTATCTTCAAGTCATTTCTTACATGGATAGAAAATTTCCTTTTTTCAGAGCACTCTGTGTGACTTTTCCCCAGAGGAGGTCCAATTGTTTTCTTTCCTCTAGCCCTTTGCCTGGCTAGCTCTCCTATTAATTAATGAGTAAGAGAGAGGACTCTAAGCACCCTCTGTTTCTACTATGCATTCTCCTGTGAATTTCACTTGTAATCGTCTTATGGTCCCGAATCAATTGACTTTTGCCTCAATAATGGAATCACTTCTCATGCACTTGCACTTGCCCTAACTAGACTCCCCTCCTTTGCTTCTCTGCTCTCTCATCCAGCTAGCTTTCCTGAGCCTTTTGCGACTCCCCACAGTTGCCCTCTTTCCACTTTCCTCAACGGTCCCCTACTATCTTTACAAGACTATACAGTTAACTCGTGTTTTGTTAAACAGATCCAATCTCTCTGTGGCCAAAAACTGCTGGCTCTGTGTTTTATGTCTGCAGCCATTTATAAATCCACTCCTGATCCACCCAATTTCTGGGTCCTTACCAATCTCACTTATTATTCCCAGTATGAAAGGGGATTCTCACTCTCATGCATCAATATCCAAGAAGCATGGGGCTCCTTTCCCCCTTGAGAACTTGCTTAGCAGGCAGTTTACAAAGAGGTAACTTGGCACCTCGTATGGCCCAGTTCCTAGGGTCCTATATTACTAATCTCTCTGCCTATGAGAGCTCAACAAAACCCATAAAAGGCCCCATAACCACAGATACTAGCTTGACTTTTCCAGCCCCCATCTGCATTCAGAGTAATCTGTCCTTGTCTCACCACTGGGACATTTAACTCCCCATCAGTGCAATTACATGATAGTCCTACAGACAAGGCCAATTATCAGATAACCCAAAACCCCAGTTCTTTCTGACAGCCTGTGTGCTTTTCTGCCCCTCCTAAGGTTGTCACATCTCTACTTAATAAACACGTGAAGTTTTGCTGTCATCTTCTCTGTGCAACCATACATCAATGGAGTACTTGTCACCAACCTCCAACTCACTTGGACTGTATCCTTCGGCCCATCTAAAACCATTCATCTGAATGGCTTCTAATAGATACCAAAAGGTACTTCCTATAATGGGAAAGCCAAATGATAGGTGCATGCTAGATCCCCATTGTCTGGGAGGGCCTTTTCAACCTCTAACAAACTTTGCCCAGCCAGGTACCCTGGGGATCTGGGATAATGAAGATAAAGAACTAAACACCCTTTTTTAAATTTATTTAAGTGAAAAAAAACACAGAAAACAAAGACAAACAGGAAAAGAGACAAACAAACAACAACAGCAAATGCAATACACTAAGATTATAGGTTTACAAAACAAGATGATACAAATTTGACAATTGTTGCAATATTGCATATCGTTACCTTCAAAAGGATTGTTTAGATTAATAGATATAGACATGTAAAACTGATCTAATCATAAGAATATTAACTGTTATTTTCCAATAACTAGTACTTTTAATAGTGTAATCATTTTAGCTATCTTATATATACATATATACAAATTTATGTCTTTTTCCTTTTCCCTTCCTTCTTTCCTCCTTTCCCCTATCCCAATTACTTTTCCTCTTTGAGCAGTTTCTTACCCTTACACAGTATTTATTGTAAATTTCGGATCATATATACTGTTTCAGTTTCTTATACTAGGGAGACAATACACTATTTACAAATGTGACTTTGATTTATTTCACTTATGAGTATGATCTCAAGTAGTGTCCACTTACTTATAAGTCTCAATGCAATCTTTCTTGATAGCTGAGTAGTACTCCATTGTATAAAAATACCACATCTTTTTTATCCATTCCTTGATTGATGGGCACTTGGGTTGTTTCCAAGATTTGGCTATTACAAATGGGGTTGCTATAAACATGGGTGTACACATATCACTGTTGTATGATGTTTTCAATTCTTCTGGGAAAATGCCCAGAAGCAGGATGGCTTGGTCAAATGGAATCTCTAATCGTAGCTTCTTGAGGAATCTCCACATTGATTTCCACAGTGGTTGCACCAGTCTACACTCCCACCAACAGTGGAGAAGAGTTCCTTTTTCCCCACAGCCTCTCCAGTATTTTTTATTGGTTGATTTTTTTTTATCTTGGCCATTCTTTCTGGGGTGAGATGGAATCTCAGTGTTGTTTTAATTTGCATTTCCCTGAATGATCATTGATGTTGAACATTTTTTTCATATATTTATTTGCCATTTGTATTTCTTTCTCTGCGAAGTGTGTATTCATCTCAGATGCCCATTTTTGGATTGGGTCCTTGACTTTTAGGGGCCTGATTTTTTAAATTCTTTGTATGGTTTAGATAGAAGTCCTCTGTCTGAGGGACAGCTGCCTAAGATATTTTCCCAGTTCGTGGGTTTTCTTTTCACTCTGTTGGAGATTTCCTTTGACACACAAAAACTTTTCAATAAGACGAGATTCCAGTTGTTGATTCTGGGAAGTGTTTCCCATGAAGTTTGATTTTTATTCATGAACTCTCTGCCTACTCCTATGAGTCAAGATTTTTACCTACTTTGTCTTCCAGCAAATTTAGTGTCTCTGTTTTAATATTCAGATCTTTGATCCATTTTGACTTTATTTTACTGCATGGTGATAGACATGGATCTAGTTTAGTTTATGGCATATAGAAAGCCAGTTTTACCAGCACCGCTTATTAAAGAGGCTATCTTTCTTCCAATGTACTTGTTTGGCCCCTTTGTCAAACATGAGGTGGCCGGGTGTGTTTGTAGTTGTGGCTCTACCTTCTAATCTATTCCATTGATCTTCAGGTCTGTTTTTATTTCACTACCATGCTGATTTTATCACATACCTCTGTGAGGTATGATTGGGATTGAATTAAATCTGTATAGCAATTTTGGGAGAATGGCCATTTTCACAGTTTGTTCTTCCTATCCTTGAACAGGAAATATCTTTCCATTTTCTCAAATCCACTTCAATTTCCTTTTTCAGAGTAATGTAATTTTCACTGTATAGATTTTTTTCTTCCTTTGTTAGATTGATTCCTAAGTGTTTCAATTTTTTGGATGCTATAGTGAAGGGTGTGGTTTCCCTTATTTCTCTGTCAGTGAGTTTGTTGCTTGTATACATGAATGCTATTGATTTCTGAGTGTTGACATTGTATCCAGCTACATTACTGAATTTGGTTATTACATCTAGAAGTCTTTCAATGGATTTTTGGGGGCCTTCTCTGTAGAGTATCATATCATCTGCAAATAATGATTATTTAACTTCTTCCTTTCTTATCCTTATTCCTTTTATTTCTTTCTCTTATCTAATTGCTCTGGCTAGTATTTCCAGAACTATATTGAATAGGAGTGGTGATAATGGGCATCCCTGTCTTGTTCTTGATTTTAGGTTGAAAGTTTTCAGTTTTTCTCCATTTAGTAAGATGTTGGCTGTTGGTTTATGATATATGGCTTTTATTGGGTTGAGGTAGAGACCATCTATTCCGATTTTCTCTAGGGTTTTTATAATGAATGAGTGTTGGATTTTGTCGAAAGCTTTTTTCTACATCTATTGAGATAATCATGTGGATCTTGTCCTTGGTCCCGTTGATATGGTGTATTACATTTATTGATTTGTGTATGTTGAACAATCCCTGCATTCCTGGGATGAATCCCACTTGTCATGGTGTATAATCTTTCTGATAACTTTCTGTATTCTATTTGCCAGTATTTTATTGAAGATTTCTGCATCTATGTTCATTAGGGAGATTGGCCTGTAATTTTAATTTTTGGTTGGGTCTTTCTCTGGTTTTGGTGTTAGGATAATACTTGTTTCCAGGAATGAGTTAGGGAGACTTGTTTCTCTTTTAATTTCATTGAAGAGTTTGAGGAGTGTTGGCATTAAGTCTTCCCTAAATTTCTTGTAGAATTCAGATGTGAATCCATCAAGACCTGGGCTTTACTTTGTTGGTAGGGTTCCAATTATATTTTCAATTTCATTAGCTGAGATTGGGTTCTTCAGCAGTTTTACATCTTCTTGATTCAGCTTTGGTAATTCATAGGTTTCTAGGAATCTGTCCATTTCTTCTATGTTATTGAACCTATGGGAGTAAAGGTTTTTGAAGTAGATGTTGATGATCTTCTGTATTTCCACAGGGTCTCTTGTGATTTCACCCTTTTCATTTCTTATTGTATGGATTTGAGTTTTTTCTTTCCTCTTTTTGATAAGGTTGGTAGGGGTTTATCAATTTTATTTACTCTTTCAAAGAACCAACTCTTCGAGTCATTAATTCTTTTTTTTTTTATTTAAGAGGAAAAAGACACAGAAAAGAAAGATAAAAAGCAAAAGACACAAACAACAACAGCAAATCCAAAACAGTAACATTATAGGTTTACAAAACAAGATTATAGGAACTTGACAATGGTTGTAATATCACACATCATTACCTTCTACACGGTTTTTTGCATTAACAGATATAGCCATGTAAAATTGATCTAATCATGTGAGTATTAACCATTCTTTCTCAATAACATACATTCAGCAGTATAGTCATTTTAACTATCTTACATACACATATATACAGATTTATGTCTTTTGATTCATTATTCTTTGTATTGTTTTCTTAGTTTCAATTGCATTAAGTTCTGCTCTGATCTTTATAATTTCCTCCCTTCTTTGGGCTTTGGGCTTCACTACGCTTCTTTTTCTAGAAGTTTGAGGTGTAGCGTTAGGTTTTTTATGTGTGTTCTTTCCATTTTTCTGATGTGGGAGCTTACTGCTATAAATTTCCCTCTGAGGACTGCTTACATTGTATCCCACAGGTTTTGGTAATTTGTATTTGCATTTTCATTTGGAAGTAGATATTATTTAATTTCTTCTATGACCCATTAATTGTTTAGGAGAGTGTTATTTAATTTCCATGTGTTTATAGGGTTCTGATGGGGGGGATTTGTCATTAATTTCCAATTTTATTGAACTCTGGTCAGATAATATGCGTGGAATTATTCGAATTCCTTTACATTTACTTAAGCATGTTCTTTGGACTAGCATATGATCTATTTTAGAGACTGACCCATGTGCAACTGAGAAGAACGTGTACTCTGATGTTGTTGGGTGGAACACTCAGTACACATCTATCAGGTCCATTTGTTCATAGGTTTGATTCAGTTCTGTTATTTCTTTGCTGATTTTTTGTTTGGTTGATCTGTCTCTCTGTGACAGTGGAGTATTAAGGTCCCCTGTTATAACTGTATTATTGTTTATTTGTTTTTTCATGTTTATTAAGAATTGTCTTACATAGTTGGGTGCTCCCATATTTGGTGCATATATATTTCTGATTGTAATCTCTTCCTCTTGAAGTTTTCCCCACACAAGTATGTAGTGACCTTCTTTATCTCTTTTGATCATTCTCGGTTTGAAGTTTGCTTTGTCTGAAAACATAATAGCTACTCTTGCTTTTTTCTGAGTTCCTGTTGCCTGGAGTATTGTTTTCCATCCTTTGATTTTTAGTCTGTGAATTTCCTTTTGAGTGAAATGTGTTTCTTGTACACAGCATATTGTTGGATTTTGTTTCTTAACCCACTCTGCTAGTCTGTTTCTTTTTATTGGTGAGTTGAGACCATTTACATTGATGGATATAACTGATATGTACTGACTCATCACTGTTGTATTATCTTTCTGTTGTTGGTTTTCTACTTTTTGTGTTTAATTGCCCTGATTGTATAGGTTATGCTATGTCCCCCCAAGTCCTCATATAATTTTTATGGGGCTGAGTTATTGGTTTGTTATTGGTTTGTTGATTGACAATGTGAGCGCTGTGCCCGCCCAGGGGTAGAGCTGAGATACGGTGTAAGGGAAGGCGGGTCTTCCTCTTGTTTGCTTCTGCTTCCGCCTCTCTGTCTCTCTCTCGCCAGTGCAGCTTGCGGCTTGTGGCTTGCGGCTTGCAGCTTGCAGCTTGTGGCTTGCAGCTCGCAGCCGCCATGAACTGTAGCCCCGTCACCCCATGCTGCCTTGGAGCCAACTTTATGGACTGAAACTCCCAAGAAACTGTAAGAATAAACCTTTCCTTCCCTAATTTTGGGCATCAGGTATTTTGTCTCGGCAATGAGCAAAAAGTAACTAAGACAGAATTTGGTACCAGGAGAGTGGGGTCGTTGCTGTGACTATTCCTGACCATGTGGTTTGAGAGCCTTTGGAAGTGGCTTGCGGGGAAAGTTTGGAAAGGTTCGGAGATGCCGTCTACATGCATAGAGCTGGAACAGCTTAGGCTGTTTTGTATGGGAGATTCTGGTCAGAGCTCAGGAGACCAGAAGGCTGATAGAAAGCCTGCTAGTAAAGACCAGGCTCGGGAGATTTCTGCTGGGAAGAAGAACGACATTGGGTGTTGGACTCCACATGATGTGTGTTATGGTTTGGCAGAAAGTTTGTCTACGTTTTGCCCATGCCCGGAGACTTTCCCTGAGACTGAGATTAAGGGCAAAGGATTAATTACTCTACAGAGTGAAATTATGAGGCAGCCAAACATTGAAATGGTGGCCTGGCTTTTGTTGGGGGCTCTTAGCCAGATTTATGTTGTGGCTAAAGAGCAAGGAGCCCAGCATGGCGATTTAAAATGTGAGTTTGGCCAGGAAGCTGTGAACTGTAAAGATGGAGCTGAGACCTTGATTGCTGAGAAGGAACAAAAGAGTAAAAAAGATGGCCTAGGGGCATCCTAGGAAGCAGCAGACCTCCACCCTTTGCAGCCTCAGGCCTTCAAAAGTGAAAGAGTTTGCTTGGAGGAAAAAGCCCCAGAGTGCCCTGTCCCAGAGTGGTGACAAAAAGCCGCAGACTGCCTTGTCCCAGAGTGGTGACAGAGGTCACGCCATGTCCCAAAATGGCAGCGGCCACACCAGATTCCAGAATGGCAGCATAGAGAAGCTGTTCCTCACAATCAAATTCAGAGAGCTCAGCGATCCAGGAGGGCAACCCCTATAGCCAAGAGAGAGGAAAGCCTGACTACTGCTCCAGCCTACAGCAGACCTTGGCTGCATCCATGTGGTGCTGGTTTTAAGTTCAAGAAAAGGCTAAGGCAGCTTCCACCTCACCTGCAGAGAGCAATGTGTAAAGATGTAAAGGTGGAGCCAAGGAACATGGATCGTCCGAGGAAGGCTTTGGAAGTTAAAACCCCTGAAAGTGCTGCAGGGGTGGAGTCACTCAAGCCTGTTGGAGCTTGTAACCAGATTACTTCAGATGCTGAGCAGAGAACTCCAGGACTCAATGTTTGCCCTGCTAGATTTTGGACTTGCTTTGGTTCCAATGCTTTGTATTCCCCTGTTTGTACCTTTTGGAATGGTAATGTTTACCTTGTGCCTTTATATGTTGGAAGTGCTTGCCCTTGTTTTCATTTGTACAGGGGGTTACAGTTAAAAGTTTACCATAGATCCTGGAAGAGATTTGGGACTTGGACATTTCAGCAATGCTGAAACTGTTAGGACTTTGGCAACCTTTGGAGATGGACTAAATGGTTTTTGTATTAAGAATATAAATGAGTCCTTGGGGGTCCAGGGGTGGAATGTATAGATTATGCTATGTCCCTCCAAGTCCTCATATAATTTTGATCAGGCTGAGTTATTGGTTTGTTATTGGTTTGTTGATTGACAATGTGAGCACTGTGCCCACCCAGGGGTGGAGCTGAGATACAGTGTAAGGGAAGGCGGGTCTTCCTCTTGTTTGCTTCTGCTTCTGCCTCTCTGTCTCTCTCTCGCCAACGCAGCTTGTGGTTTGCGGCTTGTGGCTTGTGGTTTGCAGCTTGCAGCCCCCATGAACTGTAGCCCTGTCACCTCATGCTGCCTTGGAGTCAACTTTATGGACTGAAACTCCCGAGAAACTGTAAGAATAAACCTTTCCTTCCCTAATTTTGGGTGTCAGGTATTTCGTCTCGGCAACGAGTGAAAAGTAACTAAGACACTGATTAATGGTTTCCTTCTGCTGCTGTTCTTGGGATTGTCGTTATCTTTGTCTCTTTCTAGAGTATCTTTCAGTACTCTGTAGTGTTGGTTTGGTGGCCATGAATTTCTTCAGTTGTTCTTTGTCATGGAAGTATCTTATTGCTCCATCAATTTTTAAAGATAGTTTTGCAGGATACATCAATCTGGGTTGAAAGTTGTTTTCTTTCAGGATTTGAAATACTTCACTCCAAGCTCTTCTTGACTTGAAGGTTTGTGTGGAGAAGTCTGCCGTAATTCTGATAGGCTTTCCTTCATAGGTGATCTGTTCCTTTTGTCTGTCAGCTTTTAGTATTCTGTTCTTGTGCTATATTTCTGATATCCTAATTATTATATGTCTGGGTGAAGATTTTTTTTTGGTTATGGTTACTTGTGGTTCTGTATGCATCACTTCTCTGTATATCAGATTTTTTTCCCATGTTTGGAAAATTTTCTGCTATTATTTCTGCAAATAGTCTTTGCAGATCATTCATATTGAGTCCTACTTTTTCTTTGATGCCTAACAATCTTATATTGTTTCTCTTGGCATCATCTTGCAGCTGTTGAATTGTTTCCTGGTTCCTTGTTATTTTTAAGAGATCTTGTCTTTCGTGATCATAAGCTTCCATGCTGTCTTCAAGGTCTGAGAGTCCATCTTCAGCTTCATTCAAATGGTTTTGCCAACTTTCAATGGAAATTTTAATTTCCTGAATTTCCTTTTGAATCTGTTTCATGCATTCTAATTGTGTCTTATATTGTTCATTCAAAGTTTCCATCATTTTCTTATGTTCTTCTATTTTTTTTGTGTTGATCTTTAGATACACACAGCATTTCTTTCATAATGTTTGTTATTTCATTTTTTACCTGGGAGATTACTTCTGCTTTGAGTTTCTCTATAGCTTCATGGAGTTGTTTCTTTACTGCATTTGCTACCATTTCAGAATGTTCAGTTGTGTGATTCCCAGTATCTTCCATTTCGGTGTCTCTTGTGTTTGTTCTTGGTGGGCTGGGAGACTGAGAATGCATCTTGCTCTTTCATTTTGTCATTTTCCTCTGGGACCTGTGTGACTGGCCAGGTAACTTTTTGATGGATTGCGCTGGAACACTGTGCTGGGTAGGACTTCAGTCCTCCAATATCCCCATGGCTAGCTGGGTCACCCCCCCAAACTATGACACTGGATCCTTGTGCTCTGTGGCCTGTGAGGCTGGCCATATGTTCCCCAGATGTACTTTATTGGGTTACTCTGGGATGCTGGGCTGGGCAAAGCTTGTATCCTCCCTGCAGCTAGCAGGGGCACACCACTGGAGCTTGTCCCCAGGGCCCAGAACCTGGCTGTGTAGAGTTCAGAACCTCTGCAACCCAGGTGGCTGGCAGAGATGTACTCCTTGGGTGTGGCACTGGGGCCTTTTGTCTGGCTGGGTGGAGTTCAGAATCTCCAGAACCCAGCTGGCTACTTGGAATGCACCCTGGAGTGTGGCACCACCGGGACCTTGTATGTGGTTTTGAGTAGTTCAGAGCCTCTGGAGTGCAGATCTAACTAGAGCTCACCACTGGCATATGGTGCTGGGGCCTTGCTCCTGGCTAGGTGGAGTTCACCACCTCCAGAACCTGCTGCGTGGCTGCATCCCTTAACTATGGAGCTGGGGCCTTGTGCTCTGATGGGTGGAGCTCAAATTCTCCAAGACCCTTCAGCTATGCTAGTTGCTCCCTGAGAGCACCTCTGGGGCTCGGGGCTGGGCTGGGCTTGGTACTTCTGTGTCCTGTGAGGCTGGTCAGGTATTCCCCTGATGGATTGTGCTGAGACACTGGGCTGGGCAGAGCTCAGATTCTCTGTCCCTAAACACCTTTTTATCATTCACAATGACTTTTGTTTACCTAGCCAAGATGTTTTCTTTCACTGTGGAACCTTCACCTACCTGTAACTTCCCACCAAATGGATCAGTACATGCATGCTCATATATCTCATCCCCAAGATAGACATTGATCAAAGTCTGCGTGTTGCCATTAGAGCCCAAGTCCGACAACACAGGGCCGCACAACTCATCCCCTTCTTATTGGTTTGGGTATCATTTCTGCCGCAGGAATAGGGACAGAGGGTCTAATGACTTCCCTATCATGTTATCCATTTCTATTTGAAGACCTCTCTTAGAATCTCAAAGAAATAGCTAAGTCCGTTGTTGCCCCACAGACCCAAACAGACTCCCTGGCAGCAGTTACTCTTCCAAATCACAAAGATCTAGATTTTCTCACAGCCCAAGAAGGCAGCTTATGCATTTTCCTAGCAGAGTGTTGCTTTTACACCAACCAATCAAGTATAGTGCAAGACATGACTGAAAGACTGACAGAAAAGGTCTCAGAAATTAGACAGCATCTGTCCAACTCTTGCACTAATATTTGGGGCTGGGTCTCATGGCTCCTCCCACTAGCTGGACCACTAGTCTGTGATATCATCCTCCTTCCCTTTGGTCCATGTGTCCTGAGACTTTTCTCACAGTTCTTACAGGGTCATGTTCAGGCCATAACCAACTGACAGATGCAAGCCCTAACCACTCTAATATAGCTCTATTCTCCCAAATCTTTCTTCCAATTAGGTTGCCCAGGGCACTCTATTAATCATGCATGGAGTGGCCATGAGAAATGGCCACTCACTCTCCGGCTCCTTTCTGTTTATACTAACAAAAAGATGGAAATGTCATGCCTGACCCAAATAAGACCCTGTCAGCAAACATGCCATTCTCAGCAAATAACAGGAATCTACTAAAGAGGCATGCTGTCCTCAGTACACAGAGCAAAAGGCCATAAAGGTGAGACCAGGACAGAACACTCAATCTCCCCAGCACTGAAGAGTCTGACATTCTGTACACACCTTCACTAGCTATTCTGATTGTTCTGTGAACCTCGACCACTGGCATCCCAACCCCCAAATTCCTTAGAATAACAGCTCACTTCACAAAATCTATGAAACTATCGTAGTGTCCTACCCTCCTTAATTAATTGATAAATGGACCTTTTATGTAAGTTCCCTTCTAACTAACCTATAAATTCCAAAAATAAATCCTGACAAGGCAAAAGGCTGACTTCTTTCTTGATCTCAGCCCATCCATACCCAGATGAATAAAGCAGCCTCATTGCCAACACAAAAGCCTGTTTGGGTGATCTGTCATGCACTCTATCACAAAATTATTTTTGCTTTTTCAGTTCCATGATGTTGTCCTTGTTCTTTAGAACTATGCCAATAGTTGAATGATTCATGTTATAAGAATAAGCTATGTGTACCATTTTTTTGCCTTGGTATAATCTCTCAAAATTTTTACTTTTCCTTTCACAGTTATTGCTTTGCCCTTCCTAGAAGTTTGCTTCACATCACCACAGCTTTTCCTTTTGTGTCCAGACATCCTGAGTTCTGATTGAACACTGGATTACTGTACACTATCATACAGTATGGTAAGCACACAGCAGCACAACTGCGACAGTAGATATGTGAGTTACTTCTGTGATTTGTTCACATCCATGGATGTTCATATTGCAAGGTCTGTTTGCATCTGTGAACATTCATGGCTTGAATGTTCATAAGTCAGAGACTTATTGTACTTTCTACTTTGAAGTTTGTTGCTGGGTGCTGAGATGTTTAAGATTGTTAGTCCTTCCTAGTGATTTGAAACTTTTATTATTATTTAGTGTTCCTCATTATGTCTAATAATTTTTCTTATTTTGAAATTTGCTTTTTGTGGTAGTACTATAGTAATTGAAGTTTTCTTTTGATTAAAACTTGCATGGTACATCTTTTCCACCTTTTTTTTTAACATATCCTTATCATTGTATTTAAAGATGGTTTCTTGGGCCAGGTATATAGCTCAGTGGCACAGCACCTGCCTGGAAAGTGCAAGGTTCTGCATTTGATTCCCAGTACCAAACAACAACAACAACAAAAAAAAAAACAACAAAAAAAGATGATTTCTTGTAAATAACATGTATAGTTGAATCTGTGTTTCTCTTTAATCAAATTAATTTATTTTTTAATTATTGTGACCACTTGTAATAACTGATATGTTAGATTTAGCTCTGCTGTTTTATTATGTATTGTTTGTTCATATTGACATTTTCCTCTTTTTTTCATTTTGCTTTTTCAGCTTAGCCAAATATTTTAGTATGCTATTATATTTATCTTTTGGCTTTTTAACTTCTTGCATTAAATTTTTGGTTGCTGTATAGATTAAAATACAGATATTTTACTTGCTTTTCAAAATCTACTTCAGTTAGTATCTTACCATGTTAAGTAAAATCATCCCTGCTATGTATTATAGTTGTCATTTGTAGGGGAAAGGGGTCTGTAAATAGCAAAAGGCCTCACTGGGTTTTCTGGCTAATCCTGAGTAGGAAGAGTTAAAGTTTCACTGGAGAAAGCAATTAACAAGACAAGATGGGAGGCAGACAGGCCAAGTACAGGGGAAGCTAGATGCTAGAAACCAAAGTAGCTGTCCCTCACACACCTCCAATAAAATGTAAAGTAGACAAGGAGAAGCTACTTAGAAGAAGGCCAGATAATATAGAGAGGTGATAGAGATAGAGATAGATAGATAGATAGATAGATAGATAGATAGATAGATTTCCACTCTAAGGCCACTTTATTAGTGCCCTAGCCCCCTCACTTAGTTACTAACTGTACCTTATATGTAAGTCCCTTTCTAACCAGCCTATAAATTCCAGAAGTAAGTCCCAAAAGGGCAAGAGAAAATCAAATAAAGACCACTTAAGAATTTGCATATAGATGGGCACAGGGAGTTAAGGGTCTTGGGACCCCAGATTCATCGACAATAGCCCAGGGAACCAATGAGATTATGACAGATTTCAGGTAGTGGAAAGGACCCTGATACCCACTAAAGCATCCAGGAACAAAGGGTTCATGTGTCCTCCATCTTTCTGGAGCCCCCTGCCTGCTCACAGAGTAGCTGTCTAGCTTTTGCTTCTTTTCTGTCTTTCAAATAAAGTGTCTTGGTTTTCCCTTTTAAAACTTTATATGTTTAAATCATTACTGGTATGGAGCTTATGATTCCCAGTTGATTAAAGTGTTATAGTGTGGTGCATACCCCAGTCGGGAAACATCCACAGCCTTTGATGAACCCAGCATTCTATGTTATAAATTTTGCTTTTTATAATCAAATTCATTTTGAAATTGGGCATGGTGATGTACTCCTGTAATCCCAGCACTTAGGAGGCTCAGGCAGGAGGATCATCACTAGTCTGAGGCCAGCTTGGGCTACATCACGAGTTTGAAGTGAGCCTGAACTAAATGGTGAGACCCTATCTCAAAAAACAAAAACAAATGACAAATGCATTTTTTTATTTAAGAGAAAAAAAGACACATATAAGAAAGACAAAAAGCAAAAGAGACAAAGGACTAGAGCAAATGCACAACAGTAATATTATAGGATTACAAAACAGGGTGATAGAAACTTCACAATGATTGCAATATTGCGTATCTTATCTTCAAAATGGTTGTTTACATTAACAGATATACACATATAAAATTGATCTAATCATATGAGTATTAACCATTCTTTCTCAATAACTAATACATTCAGCAGTATGTTCATTTTAGTTATCTTACATATACATATATACAGATTTATATATTCTTCCTTTTCCCTTCCCTCTTTCCCCTTTTCCCTTCCCAATTACTTTTGCTCTTTGAGCAGTTTTTTACATTTACATCGTATTTATTGTAGATTTTGGATCATATATACTTTTTCAGTTTCTTACACTAGGGAGACAATACAGTGCTTACACATGTGGGTTTGATTTATCTCACTTACGAGTATGGTCTCAAGCCATGTCCATTTACTTATAAAAGTCTCAGTGCAATCTTTCTTGATAGCTGAGTAGTACTCCATTGTATAAAAATGCCACATCTTTTTTATCCATTCATTGACTGATGGGCACTTGGGTTGTTTCCAAGATTTGGCTATTACAAATTGGGTTGCTATAAACCTGGGTGCACAAATATCACTGTGGTATGATATTTTCAATTCTTCTGAGAAAATGCCCAGAAGTGGGATAGCTGGGTTGAATGGGATCTCTAATCCTAGCTTCTTGAGGAATCTCCACACTGACTTCCACAGTGGTTGCACCAGTCTACACTCCCACCAACAGTAGAGAAGAGTTCCTTTTTCCCCACAGCCCCTCCAGCATTTGTTGTTAGTTGATTTTTTAATCTTGGCCATTCTTTCTGGGGTGAGATGGAATCTCAGTGTTGTTTTAATTTGCATTTCCCAAATGACCATTGATGTTGAACATTTTTTCATATATTTATTTGCCGTTTGTATTTCTTTCTCTGAGAAGTGTGTATTCATCTCAGATGCCCACTTTTGGATTGGGTCCTTGAATTTTAGGGGCCTGTTTTCTTTTAATTCTTTATATGTTTTAGATAGAAGTCCTTTGTCTGATGGACAATTGACTAAGACATTTTCTCAGTTCGTGGGTTTTCTATTCACTCTGTTGGAGATTTCCTTTGACATGCAAAAACTTTTTAGTAAGATGAGATCCCAGTTGTTGACTCTGGGAAGTGTTTCCCGTGCAATTTGATTTTTGTCATGAGCTCTCTGCCTACTCCTATGTCATCAAGATTTTTACCTACTTTGTCTTCCAGTAAGTTTAGTGTCTCTGTTTTAATATTCAGATCTTTGATCCATTTTGACTTTATTTTAGTGCATGGTGATAGACATGGATCTAGTTTTAGTTCATGGCATATAGAAAAGCAGTTTTTCCAGCACCATTTATTAAAGAGGCTATCTTTCTTCCAATGTACATGTTTGGCCCCTTTGTCAAAGATGAGGTGACCAAGTGTGTTTGTAGTTATGGCTGTATCTTCTAATCTATTCCATTGATCTTTAGGTCTGTTTTGATTCCAGTACCATGCTGATTTTATCACGGTGATTTTGTAGCATAGTTTCAAGTCAGGGATTGTGATGCCTCCTGCCTTCCCTTTGTGGCCCAGAATTGCCTTTGCTATTCTAGGTCTTTTCTGGTTCCAGACGAATTTCAGGAATGCTTTCTCTAGCTCTGTGAGGTAGGCAAGTGGTATTTTGATTGGAATTGCATTAAATCTGTACAATAATTTTGGGAGAATGGCCATTTTCATGATGTTTGTTCTTCCTACCCATGAACAGGGAATGTCTTTCCATTTTCTGAAATCTTCTTCAATTTCCTTCTTCAGAGTAATGTAATTTTCACTCTATAGATCTTTTACTTCCTTTGTTAGATTGATTCCTAAGTATTTCATTTTTTTGGATGTTATAGTGAAGGGTGTGGTTTCACTTGTTTCTCTCTCAGTGACTTTGTTGTTTGTGTACAGGAATGTTATTGATTTTTGAGTGTTCACCTTGTATCCAGCTACATTACTAAATTTGCTTATTACTTCCAGAAGTCTTCTAATGGATTTTTGGGGGTCTTCTATGTAGAGTATCATATCG
>RJWM01012707.1:0-55709 GCA_004363535.1 Dasyprocta punctata
TTTCATTCCACAGCAAAAATATTAGTAACTAAAATACATGTGTGTCCCTTTCCTCCTTCTCCAGTGCTGACATTACCTGCACTCCATACTCTCTGTGATAATTTCTCAACTGGTCTGCCTTATTCTTGCACTGTCCAACTACTATTTTATTTTTTCCACTCAGCAGTCACTGATCATTCATTTACAAAAAATAAAATAAGATCCTGTCACTTCACCTTGAAATACTCTGATGGTTTCAGGTTAGTATTTAGTGATATCTAAACTCTGTTTGAGACCCACAAGCCCTGAAGTGACCTGGTAAATGACAGCCCACTATGTATTTCTTTCCTCTCTACATGTTCTGTGTCCTTCCTGGTCCCCAGCTTGGCCTCTCCCTCCCTTCTGCCCCCTGAGCTTTGTACTCGTTTTCCTTTTGGCTAGAAGATCCTTTCTGTGCTCTTTGCATGACTCTTTTCGCCTTCTCATTGTCTGCAACATCTGAAGTATTATACAGGTTGCATCCACTCGATTAGAACTGTTGGTCCCTGAGGCAGCACCAGGGACACCGCTTTTGTGATTTGTTCAGGAAGATCTTACCCCCTATCATCTGATATCTTTCAACAGCTGCTTAAACGGAGCAAGGCAAGTGTTGGCTTTCTTTGGAAAGATGAGAGAACAGGAAAAAGATTAAAGAAGTTCTTGCCTCTTGGGTATTTTCTGTCAACAGGTTTGTCAAATACATCCTTTGTAAATGCAAATCGTTATGCACATGGGTAGAGCATTAAATCTGAGAAAACACTTGTTTGGAGGAGTGCCTTAGTAAAGTGCATTATTTACAGTGCAGACATATGTATAATTTTTAAAGTCGTAGATAAATATATATGTAGTCTGCTTTCAAACCAATGACCCATAAGATTGAACAACAGGCTTTCAATATATTATCTTGGATTGATCACATAAATGTAGAAAACACAGACTCTTTATGTAGATAACTGTATCCCAATTTTGTGGTAACTCTGCCTATCGCAAAAGGCAAGCCCAGTGTATTTGCACATCTTATTTTAGAAGTGTAGAATTTATGAATCTTTAAGAATTGTTTAGTTGAGCCGGGTGTGGTGGCACACGCCTTTAATCCCAGCACTCGGGAAGCTGAGGTAGGAGAAACTTTGTGAGTTAGAGGCTGGCTTGGGCTACAATGCAAGTGCAAGGCAGGCCTGAGCTACATAGTGCTAGCCTGCCTCACAAAACTAGGACTGGGAGTTTGGCTCAGTGGCTTAAGTGCCTGCCTGGCAGGTGCGAGGTTGTGAGTTCAATCTCCGAAAAAAAAATTGTTTAGTTGTTGACAAGTTAAGTTAT
Organism: Dasyprocta punctata; assembly: GCA_004363535.1. Lineage (NCBI taxonomy): Eukaryota > Metazoa > Chordata > Mammalia > Rodentia > Dasyproctidae > Dasyprocta > Dasyprocta punctata. The sequence goes on from RJWM01012707.1 coordinate 1,336, forward strand.
AGAGTTTATTACTCCCTGCTTCATATAATCCTTACTGTTTTTAAAATAATGTCTGTACCTAGAAAGACGAGGGCAGTGAGATGAAAGGTTGGCCTGAAAAAGAAAAACACAAATTTCCATTAACTCACTTTTTCTTTTTTCCTACACAAGGGTAAATAAAAGTATGTTGTATGTTTAAGTAAATTTTAAAAACTATTACAGTAAAAGACACAGTGCCTTGACACATGAATGTCTTCATGAATTGTGATCAAAAGCACAGTGAATGCTGCTGACAAGAGTCTTCCAGTTCAATTACGTTCATAAAGCATCACTGTGTGTCTTCATCCCAAAGATCTGGCATGGTAGGATTCCTGGCTCTTCCCCAACATCAAAATGACCACAGAAGGTAAAAACAGCTTTGATTGACTGAAAACAACAGAGTAGTCATGACAGCACAACTAATGACACTCAAGACAGAGGACTTCCAGAATTGCTTCAAAAAGTGGCAGGAATGATGGGACAAGTGTGTTTGAAGTGAGGGGGGTTATCATGAAGGACATTAAAGGCAATGTATCTTTGTACTAAAATAAGCTTTTTACATAGTCACTGTGTTTTGTGATCATAATTTACATCTTTTGTCACTTAAAAAAAAGAATATACAGGCGGGAAATTTAATCCATGTTTTCAACTTTGTCCCATAATGTGTAAAACATTAGTTTTATTATGGAATATCCATGCTATCTTAATTATCTATACCAGGAATTGGCAATCTTTTTTTATGCTGGAAAGGGCCACAGAGCAAAGACTGTAGGCTTTGCAAATCGTTTAGTTGCTGCCGTATCTTCTGCATGTTTCTTTACCACTCCATCTCCTTCTCTTTGCTATTCTTTTACTTCTCCTTAAAAATGTAAAAAAATAGATATAGATACAGATATAAATGTACAGATATATACATTAATTCAGCATTGGAGTATTCAAAGGGCAAGATATTTGGCCTTCAACTTGTCCTTACTATGTTCAATTATCTGAATTCAAGATCAGACCAAAGCTGAATTGCTATAAGCACAGTGGAATCAAATTGTTAAACTCTAAGTGTATTGGAGATATTATTATTCCAATTATATCCAGGAAAATATGGAATATACATTTGTATAATAACAGAAAAAATAAAACCACAATTATGTACCAATTCTGATATGCAAAATCCTTAACTTTATGTGCCTTCTCTGTAAGAGTTGTAGGAGATAACTGGATTTTTAAATTTATGGTAAATGTGTTTTCATTTTGAGTAAGATTATCAGTTGAGAATAAATATAGTTCATGCATGTTATCATGGGAATGAAGGATGGCCAGTGGTCTCACAGCATCTCTAGGATTTAGAAGAGTGCCTTGCTCTTTACTAGCCCATGTATCATTAGTTTGTGCACACAGAGAGCATAATCGTTAGTATTCTCAAGGGTTGTTACCTACAGCATGTCAATAGATCTGCTGTCCAGAAAGAAAGAATTTTCTGATTTTCATGGTGTATATACTTCCAGCATGGTCCATTTCAAGCTACCAGTGGTTTGTTATTCAGTTGGCAAAATTCTTAAGTATGCAATTATGAGCTATTTGAGCTGCTCGGATCTGGTTCCAGGACTATATTGGTTTTCTATCACACTTGAATTTCAAAGTGTTTTCTGCATCTTAGAATATTTTCTTTGAGATCAATTTCTTACTGTGTCAAATTGATGTATGTTTGATCAGTATTTTAAAGGAAACAGTATAGAAAACATGAAGCATTTAAAATTATGGAAAACATTGTACTTTAATTCAGAGCTTGTTAAATGGCTGTCCATGGATCAAATCTGGTTCGTGGTCTATTTTTGTGTTTTACATTTTTGTAGGGTTGTAATTCAAGTACAAAGTCATTTTCTGAAAACAAGGTAAGGAAGGTAAGCTTTTAAGAATAATTATTATTGATGGGATTGCTAATTTTCTTAGTATGGTAAACTTTATATTTTATATACATCTCTTGTAACATGTCATGTACTTTAGATATATTCATTACTTTCTCATTGTTGGGACAGAATACCCAACACTCAGAAGTTAAAGGAAAGGAGGTTTATTTTGGTTCACACTTTGTAGAAGTTTCAGTCCATAGTCAGCTGACTCCAAGGCAGCGTGGCCCGGCAGAGGGACATGAAGGAGTACAAACAGCTCATGGCCTGGTAGGTAGGAAGCAGTGAAGGGTGAAGGGAGAAGAGATACACTGTATACTGCTTCTGTCCACACCCAGAGTCACTCACCTCTTTCCACCAGGCTTCTTTCCCAACATCGCGTGCACTAAAAACCCATGAGTGGACTAATCCAGTATCACACACCCATGACCCAGTCAGCTTTCAAAAGTCTCGTTCATGAATACATGAGCTTTAGGGGGATGTCTAGATATAACCCATTATATTACCCAAGACAGTTTATTTTTTTTTAATGCTAAAGACAGAAAAATGTAAACAATGCCCCAAAGTAATTAAGGTTAGATTTTATGTTTTTGCTTAGAAGCACTTTCCATTTTAACCCCTAAGAATACATACTTAATATTTTTGCCAATATTTGAAATGTACAAAAAGGAAACATTGGAACTCTCATTTGTGATATTTTCTGGTAACATTAGTCATATCTTTACCTAACAACTCAGTAAGTTTATTCCTGGATACTTCCCAAGACAAATGAAAACACATGAACACGAGCATACTTTTCTAAGAGTAATAGCACAGGTTAATTCAAAATATCCCGAGTTAGAAACAACTCTAATGTATAACAACATGGAAATGAATTTTAAAAATTGTGATTTATTTATATAGTGGAGTACTACTAGGCAACAATAAAGGCTGAATTGCTGTTACCCACAGTGACATAGATGAATTTCAAAAAGTTACAGTCAAAAAAGCATCACATTCAAAATACTGTGAAAGGTATAACTTCATTTTCTGAGAATGACAAAATAGTAAATGTTTTAGGATTTGTAGATCACACAGACTTGGCTACAGCCACTTCACTCTGCCATTCTGGTACCAAAGCAGCTATAGAAGATAACATAATAGTATTTTTGACATTGAAATTTTCATTTAATAAACCTTTCCATGTGTCACAAAATATTATTCTTATGTCTCTAAATCATTTAAGCATGGAAGTTATTTTTATCTTTGAACTTTCCAAAATGAAGGCCAGAATTTGCAGTAACTTTTTTCTAGACAAACTGATCTATATGTAGATAAACATTAGAAAGCAGATAACTATCGGCCTGAGGCCAGGGGTGGGGTAAGATGAATTGTAAAGGGGCACAAGTGTATCTCTGGGCGCCATGTTATTTGCTCTCTTGATGGGAGTGGTGATTACATAAAAATACATCTTTGTTAAAATGGGTATTTGTTAAAATACGTCTTTGTTAAAGCTCACCAGCCATATACTTAAAATATGAAATTTTATAAAGCAAATTACACCTCAAAAAGCAATAAAATGGGTTTTTTAAAAAATTAAGGACTGAACTACAGTTAGGTACATATATAAATATTTCTCCCTAGTGCTTCCAGAAAACTTAGCTTGCAGTCTATTTCACACAATAGTATGCCTACATAAGCAAGTAACAGAAATTGTTCAGGTGAGCCAGTTTCAGTCAGTTTTTATTTGGAAATGTTTTGGGGTGAGGCGGTTTAAAGACAAAGACAAAACTTAACTGGTCACTGAGCTGTGAACTAGTGGGTTGAAATTTATAAATTAGTATCCGCTATACTGGTAAGCTATACCACATTGAAAATATCGTTTGAACTGAGGATTTAGATCGGCAGCACGAATGCTTGCCTGGCAAGTGTGAGGTCATGAGTTTGATATCTGGCACCAAAAAAATTTCATTTGATTCAGAGCTTTTGATTTTATCATTATGTTATATAATCATGAAAGCAAATTTAGAAATTAAGGAATATAAATTATGTTTTAAAATATTATATTCCAAGTCAGGCATAGTGGCACACTCCTGTAATCCCAGCATTCAGGAGGTTGAGGCAGGAGGATTGTTAAAAGCTCGAGACCTTCCTGGGTTACAAAGTGAGTCCAAGGCCAGCCTGAACTGCACAGTGAGACCTTGTCTCAAAAAGATAAAAAAAAGAACTATATTCACATGAAAGATAAAGAAAACTCACACTATATTATCAATAGTTTAGCCTAACATCAATTGAAATCTACTAAGTAGTGCCTTACTGAGTGGTCTAATTAAATCCTCAAAGCATCCTTCTAAAGTTGATTCTTTTAATGGCTTTACTTTCACATGGTTACACAGCATGCATAAAGATACATAGAGAGCAATTAGCCAAATCAGGATTGAAGGAAGTATCTCTGAACTTTAAAATTTTACCTTAAATCAGGTGTGGTGGCACAGGCCTGTAATCTCAGTGTTCAAGACCCTGAGAGAGGAGGATTGCCTTGAATATGAGGCCAGCCTGGAGCACAAAGAGAGTTCTAGGCCAGCCTGAACTACATAGCAAGACTGTTTCAAAATGACAAAAATAAATAAGTTAATTAATTAATTTACCTTGATAAGGTAGGAGAAAAGACTTCCTTTTCCAAAAGACTTGGTTAGAATAGCAATAAAAGGACTGGAAATTCTGGCTTGGAGTGAGGTTTTAAGAGTGTGGAAAAGTTAGTGTCTCAATATTCTAAGTCCCAAACTTTAGTGCTTATTTCTTATAAAGTATGCCAAAAATGTGGAATAGAAACTTAATTTAAGAATTGTTTCCAAAATGTTTTGGGCTGAGTTCCTTAGCTAATTCTTTTCTCAGAATTTAAAATTTCATCGCTATTAAGGTGAGAGTTACATAACTTACAATTACCTATCTTAAACTGTATAATTCAGTGGTATTTGGTACATACCAACCTTGTGCAACCATAGCCACTATCTAGGTATCTTTCTCTAGTTTTCAAGTAGTATAATCTTGAGATTTCATAAACTGCTCATATGTCTTCAAATTCAGGACAAAAGTATGTATCTAACTAGAAATGCTTCTGACTGTAACTGCTGTCTTACCTTTGGCAGTGTAAAACCTCTTTAGACATTTGAGGCTTATGAACTGGGGTACCACCAGCATACTCTCCTGGCTGTTGAATGAAGAACACGTTCACAAGTCAAGGCAATCATTTTCAAGATCAGGCATTTCCTGGTTATGCAAGTTGCATTGTTGATATTAGTCCAGATGCTTTTACACTTCTTGAGTATGTCATTCTACTTTGATCACAGCAAGTTAAGAGTATATGCTGACTTGCTGGGAAATTGGTAAGATTGTTTCATTCAATCAGAGCATGTCCAGGACTGAGTTACAACTCTTAAGAATTTTTTTTTTCAGTCCTAAATAGATAGGAAACTATGATTTGAAAGTGGTTGCATACTTTCGGGTGGTTTGGAAGTTGAAAATTGTAGACACCTGGACTGTTATATTACTCATAGGCTTGCTTCATGGCGTAATTGATGCCAGACAAGAGTTGCTTGGACAAGTTGGAGTGCTGACCCAGGTGAGAGTTTATAATGGCATTCTGATAAGAAAGGAGTCATTGGGCAAATCCTAACTGGGCTCTGAAAGTTCATGAGATTGTAATCAACAGCAGACACCTGTTTATACTTCCTTTACCCATGACAACTCATCACATTCCCACATATGTGCACACAGAGAATAAGGAAAGGAAAATTGCCCTGTGTACCTTTTATTAGTTGTCTATATTCTTCGCTCCTTCCCTCTTCCTTCCCTCTGTCTCCCTCCCTCCATCCCCACCCCCAGGCTCATACTGAGGATGGAACCCAGGATCTTCTCACTGAACTATATCCTCAAACCCTTTTTAAGTTTTATTTTAAGACAGGGTCTTGCTGAGTTACCTAGACTGGGGTTGAACTTGCAGTCCTTTGGAGATTAGAGGTATGAGCCACCATGCCCATCTTCTCTGTCTCTTTAGGGTTGGTATTTTCTAGGACAAGATGTATCTGTTTTTATGAACCTTTTTTGTCAGTTTCATAACACCAAATATTTGGGGGATACTTTTGAGGGAGAAGCAAGGAAGAAAAACTAAAGAAAAGGTCTTTTATACAATCAACTCAATCTTCGGGCCAGATCATGCACCTGTCCCTTTAGAGTTTATTTCAGGAATGACTCAGAAAGTGACTTTATTATATTGTGGCCTTCGGTCTGTCTCTCCCTTTGTGAAGCAGTGACAGTAGCTAGTGAGACTCTGAATACTGCAAGCACTTTCAATACAGTTAAAACACACCTCTAGGAACAATGCCCACTTTTATTGCAGAGGGATATCTTTATGGTCAAATAATACCCCAAGAAAATGCATTACTCTCCCAAATATCCAGAAAAGCATATTATATAATTACCATACATGCATTCAAATGTGATGTCTACTAAACTCTATGTTTTTTTTTTTCTTTTTCTAGTATCACTCTGTTCAGGCTTTAAAAATCTAATTCAAACAAACTACATACGTAGACGAGTGGTCCAATTTCATTTTTATAGTGTGACTCTGCAGCTGTATTCCATTTTAGGCAGACTGCTGCATTCTAATAATTCACTCTAATTAACTAGCCCTTCCTGATAATGGTTCCTCTTGGTGCAGTTCACTAAGGAGAGCTTTGAAGTTGGCTTAAGTTACTAGCAGGACCAAGATAACACATTTTGATGCTGCTTAGAAGTTTTTAATCCCCAGATAGTCATCTTTCCATGATGCATTTGGTTATTGTTCTCTTTTGACATTTTCCTGGAAAACTCTTAATCTTAGATGTTTTCCTTATTTGCCTCCTGTTTTAATTTGCTATCCAGAGAGCACTGTTTTATGAAATAACTGAGGATTGAGCACAATGAAGGGGCCGCACACAGAGAAGAGTATTTCAAGCTGCTGCGGAAGGGACATCGCTTATCTTTCACCAGTTTGAACCATCACCATGATTTTCCTCAGTTTACAAAATAATCAAGAAGTACATATGCTACCTGGGGAAGAGATTAATTTTGCTGTTTGTCTATTGCTTCAACAATATGTTTTTAAAGAGAGGATGCAAAGAAATGCTTTTGAATAAGGAAATAATGAATCTCTGAAAGTAAAAATAGCTTTAAGAAGGTGCAGTGTTCTAACTGGACTGGACTTCAAGAATCCTGATAGAATGGCAATTTAGCTTTTCAAGTGTTGGATTATTATTTCATAGCGAATGGTTCAGTAATGCTACCCACTAGGAAACTTCCTAAAATCCTAGATTCTAAGCATGGAAACCACAGGCTCTAACAATATTTGTTATTGCCTAGTGGAACAGAATGTAGTTTTATACCAGTGAGGAGGTGGAAGAGTGACAACTGTTATCATCTAGTATAGCATTTCATAACTTCTTTGAGCACACAGAAATAACCTCCTTCAACAGCATACAGGAACACTTTGATGCAGCAACATACTGACTCACTGAAAACCACTCGTCACTGGGGAGACAGTTAATGTCTTTCCTCAGACATGTGTTTCTTCCTATTTCTGTCATTCTTCAAATACCTACCTTTTGTCACCAGTTTTTAGTCATTATTCTACAGGTCAGAGTAGCTATCATTGATAGCTCCAGAGGGAACATGATCATATAATATCTAAAAACTGATATATTTGAATATACTGGTGTGACTCATGACTTTTAGCTGGACCCAGAAATCCATATGCTTGCATTGGGTAAATGCCACGTAGGAAAGAATTCATCCACAAAAGGAGGCGGGGTAGAACATGCAGACCTGGCATCAAGACACAGGTGTAATAAAAAGTTTTGTAGCTGGTAGGTGTTTAGATATTTTGCTATTTGAAAGAGTGATTTTTTACAGATTCTGAAAGTATTGGTATATATGTAACCACCTCCACGATCTAAATATAGAATGATTCTATTTCTGATAGATTGTGTTCCTTTCCTGTTAATTCCAAGCACGCAACATCTGACCTACAGACAACTATTGGCAGACAACCTGTGACATATTTATCTCTTTTAGAGTTTTGTAGAAAAATCTCAGAATGTATGCTCTTGTCTAAAGTTTTTGCTGTTCAACTGGTATTTTCAAGACTTGTCTACCGTGTTGCACACCCCAGGAGGGTTTTCTTTGTAAGTATTATTTCATTCCATTACAATGATATGATTCGCTCATCCAGTCACCTGAGGATGGACATTTGGGTTGTTGTCAATCTGGGATTAAAATAAGTAATGCTACTATGAACATTTACATACAAATCTTTCTGTAGATTATGTATTTACAATTCTTTTGACTAAATATGTAGTAGTAGATGCCAGTGGTTTACTATGGCATTACCCTAAATGTAGTATTAGCCTGAGAAGAAAAATATAGATTAGTGGAACAGAATGAAGAGTCAGACATATACCCACATACACTTAAGGAATTTAATTTGGACAAAACCTCTATGGCAATTTAACAGAAGGAAAGGATTATTTCTTTATTATTTGAGTTTAAGTTCACTAATATTTTCTTCTCTATTGTGCATTGTCTAATACATTATATTATGGTCCAATTATTTTTTTTTAAATTTCAGATATTTTTATCCTTAAAAACCTCACTTGATTCATTTAAAAAAATCTATTCTAGTCATTAAATTTCTCTTACTTTCTTGAAATTATTTATTATTTCCTTAATACTTGTTCCAAGGCTTGCTAATTCTATCTTTTTTCTTCTGTATAATATCTGGGTATTTTTTTTATTGGCTCCTTTTTCACCTGATTATGGACAAAATTATCTTCCTGGCCCTTATCATCAATATCATTACATACTTTTAGTTTTGAACTTTGCTGTATTCCTTTAAAGAGTGATAACATTAAAAGAGTAATTAAATAATTTGAATTTGTTCCTTTTGAGGTTTGATTTTAAGTTTTGTTACAATGAATGCAGAGTTGTCTTCAAGGCTCGTTGTAGCCCACTCTTTGCGTGGGACTTGCCTGGCATCACAACCAAGGCTCTGGTATACAATAAGGACCCTGTATGCCAGAAAGTAGGAAATAGAACAAATTTTAGTCCTGTGTGATGGATTAATAACTGGTGGTAAACTTGTAATACCAGCTGAGCTGAATCACTGTGCTGCTAAGCACAGATGGTCCACCTGAGGATTGCTGCCAAAATAAAAAGGGAGAACTAGAGAAGAAGAAGCAGTGTTCTTGGTTCTCCATGGTGTTGTTGGTTCTCCTGTTGCCACTGGTTCTCCTGGAGGAGCTTGTCCAGCTTCGTTCCTGATATGAACTTGACTGTTCTCATAGTTAGAGGAGTTTGGGACCTTGTCGCTGAGAATGGCTGTGGTTCATTTTGGGGGTGCTCTGGTCCTTACTTTGAGCATCACTTCCTGGCTCTGGAGGGGAAGACAGTATGCTGTTCAGTCTCCTGGAGAAGCTTGTCACACTGGCTTCCTGATATGAACTTGGCTGTTCCATTCTTTGGGGGAGAATCAGTCTTTCCTTCAGCTTGGCCGTCATCTCCAGGCTTTCAGCTCAGACTCTTCAGCTTCTGCCTTGGGACCTTCAGCCTTGTGGTGTAGACTCTCAGGCCTTCCATTGCAGACCCATCGACCTCCAGGGGTGGACTTCTATGGGACACTACCGTGAACTCCAGACCTTGGATTGAATCCTTTGGCCTCCAGCATGTAGACACCCTCTGCATGCTTGTTCATGCAACTCTGCCACTGACCATGGTAAGCCAATCTTGAAATTTCGTATACGTTTGTATATCTTCTGTTGTATCTTTTCATCTAATAAAGCCCTGAGTAATAAGCCCTGTGTAAACTCTGGAAATTGTTTAGCCTGTATTTCCCTTGCATCCTGCTAAATGATTAGCTTATATATCTCTGGCCTCCTACCATATGTAATTTCAGAACATACATGTGTTATGAAGGAGCAGATTCAAAATCGACCATTCAAATGGACTAAATGGACCATCATGATTTTTAGACTTGTTGTTCTAGACGCCCCTGTCTTAGTCAGCTTGAGCTGTCATAGCAAATGCCATAAACTAGGTGTTTTAATCAACAGAATTTATTTCTCATGGTTCTAGAGTTGGGGAAGTACAAGCTCAAGGTAGCAGCAAGTTTGATGTCTTGAGAGGGCTTTCCTTTTCCATGGGTTGCAACCTTCTTACTGTGTCCTCATTTAGCAAATGGAGAAGGAAAGAAAGAACTTCCTCTTTTCCTCATCTGTAAAGGACACACATCCCATCATGGGGCCAGACTCACATGGTCTTGTCTAACCCTAATTACCTCCTAAAGATTCTACCTTCTAATATCATCACGTTGGAATTAGAGCTTCATTGTATTGATTTGGGAACAGAGAGGACACAATTCAGTTTGAATTAACCTCTATACTTTTTGGTACTTAGATTATAGTCATTGAGTCTTGGTGAACCTTATTTTTTTTTTCTACTCAACTCAGTAAGACCACTAGACTGGGCTTCAAATATCCTTTGCTGCATTGTGCATCATAAACTTCTGACAGACAGACACGGGACATATGAGACTCACTCCATTTGCTTCCACCCTGGAGCAGTATTGTGCTACTCATTTTTCAGAGCCTGAAAACTGCTTGCACATAGAGTTTGTTCAACTTTCTAAGTATTTAAGGAAGTGTATGTCTCAGTTTGAGCTGTTGTAATGAAGTACCACACTTTGACTTATAAACAACGTAGATCATAGACTTATAAATAACAGATATTTATTTCTAATTTTTTTGGGTGGGGCTGCAAGACTCTGGCCAGGTGCCAACATAGTCAGTCATGGTGAAGGATCTCATGCAGATTACAATTTATATCTTCACATGGCTGACTGAGGGCAAGGGGAATTTCAAGCCCCTTTTAATAAAGGCAGTGATCTCCTTCATTAAAACTTCATTGTCATGGCATAATTACCTTCTAAAGGCACCATCTTCTAATATCACTGCATAGAGGGTGAATTTTAGAGTGACACATAATATTCAGTCTATAAGAGAAAAGTAACTGTGGTTCTATTTGGTCCACCAGGGGAGTTTTTGAAAATAACAGAGCGTATGCCGTTGAGATTACTCTGCTTCCAACTTATCCCTGGGACTCTTCCGGAGAGAGTAGAACAACAAAAGTAGCTGCAAGACATAGAAATATCAGTTCTGCTTTGTTACCTATGCAGCAGGGCAAAGCATGAGTTGGTATGGAGATTACTTTGTCTACTGTAGCACTGGTACATGGAACTGAAGCACAGTCCCTAGAATGTAGGAGGAAATTTTCAGAGCCAGGTCAGATTTCATCTGCGTGGTAATCTGGGGGTCAGAACCTAGGACACAACTCTGGAAGCAAAATAGAACAGCAAAACACTCTGCTATTCAGTAGCCTGGGTAGGAGAACAAGAAACCAATTTCAGCACAGAAGCCTGCACTCCTGAGATATTCAAAGCCAACATTCGCGTCAGGAAAGCTAACCTGATTCTAAGCATGACAACACCACATGTAAACCAGAGCAGAGGCAGAAGCATGTACTCCAGCGGTCTCTGGGGTCTGTGTGAGCAACTCAGAGGCGGAGAAGAAGCCCAGGCTGTTTGTGAGGATTCGATATTGAAGTCTAATTGACACATTTTCCAAAATGTTCTGAGTGGGTGAAGAACTCTGTGGGGAAGCAAGAACATTCCTTTTCCAGAAATTTATTACGTGATATCTTAAACATAGAAGTATTATTAACACAGATCTTGACACATAAATTTGCTGTGAAATTATCTCCAGATTGAAAGATCAAGATATGGGGCAGAATCTTTGATGTGCCCATTGCCAAGAGCTTTATGTATGGGTGATTATTTTTTCTCTGTGTCTCACAATTCCTTTAGCTTTTTAGTTTTATTTTATTGGGACATGTGTTAGTACATAATATTTATATTTCTTGTGGGAAGTTGGTACATTGTATACAACACATTTTCTTTTTTTATATATACCCTTTTCCTTCCCTCTCCCCCCAGACTACCCATCTCTTAATCCCCTTGCTTTGTGGGGAGGAGGTGTACAATTTTGCACTACATAATGCTTACATTTTTTTTGTATAGAGTTGGTAAGTGTACATAACATATCCCAATTTCTTTTTTCCCCCTTTTTCCTTCCTGCATCTCTCCCCTCCTTCTATCTCTTGATTCCCTTCCCCTTTGACAAAGATCTGTCTCCCTATGCCCTATGATCTATCTTTGATTTTGCTTTTCATTTTTACTCTCGGTTTCTCATATAAGAAAAACCATGTGATTTTTAAGCTTGTGTGTCTGATTTATCTCACTTAACATTATGGTCTCAACTTACATCCATTTTTCTACAAATGACTTCAATTTATCTTTCTTTATGGCCAAGTAGTACTCCATTGTAGATTTTTCCCTTATTCATTCATATGGTCACGTCCAGGATTTAGCTACTATGACTTGTGCTGCTATAATAAGGGTATGCATATATCGTTGTAATATGATGTTTTTATCTTTTTCTGGAAAACACCTAGAAGGGAAATAGATGAATCAAATGGAATCTCTAGTTTCAGTCTTTGGAGGAATCTTCACACTGATTTTTTAATTTCTTGCCAAACTTGCACAGGAGCCATGCTAATCTTCTATATATCTTTCCAATTTTAGTGTATGTGCTACCAAAGTGAGCACTCTACACTAATTTTGTTAGTGATTATACTAGTTTACATTCTGACCAACAATATAGATGGGTTCTTTCTTACCCGTGGCCTCTCGAGCATTTTTTTTAAAATTTGACTTTCTGATGATGGCTATTCTATCTGGGGTAAGATGGAATCTCAGCATTAATTTGTATTTCTTTAACGACAAGCAATACTGAGCATTTATTTATGTATTTATTGGCTATTTGTACTTCTATAAATTGTTTCACTTGGCATCTTTTAGATTTTGGGGGTTATAAATTTTTAGTTCTTTGTATATTCTAGGTATTATTCATTTGTCCAAGGAATAGCTGAGAATTTTTTTCCCTCCTGTAGGTTGCCTCTTTACCATGTTGGTTGTTTCCTTTGCTATGCAGAAGCTTTTTACTTTGATGTGATCCCACTGTTTGCGATTTAGGATTCTTAGAACTATTTCCTATGCAACTGGTGTTCTGTTTAGAAAGTCATTGCCTATGCATGTGACTTTAAGAGTTTTGCCTATTTTGCCTTCTAGAGAGTTACGTGTTCCTTGTGATTTTAGTTTAGTACATGGTGAAAGATATGGGTCTAGATTCAGTCTTCTGCATGTGGATACACAGTTTTCCACACACAACTTATTAAAGAGGCTATGTTTCCTGAGGCATATGTTTTTGGCCTCTTTGTCAAAGATCAACTAGTTTAATATGTTTGAGGTCATTTCTACATTTTCTATTCTGTTCTGATGATATTTATGTCTTGTTTTGGTGCCAGTACTGTACTATTTTTATCACAGTAGCTTTGTAATATAACTTTAGATCCAGTGTGGTGGTGTCTCTTGCTTTGCTCCTGTTACCCAGGATTGCTTTCACTATTTTTTGTCTCTTCTGGTTCCTTACGAATTTTAGGATTGTGTTTTTTCAGTTTTGTGAATAATGCTGTTGGTATTTTGGGGGGATTGCATTGAATCTATATACTAATTTTGGAAACATGGCTATTTTGACTTTTTTTCTTCAGGGATATGAAACAGGGGATATCTTTCCATTTTCTGATTTCCTCTTCAATTTCATTTTCATAGTACTGTAGTTTTCATTGTAGAGGTCTTTTACTTTCTTAGGTTAATTCCTAAGTCCTTAATTTTTCTTAGTGCTATTATGAATGGTATTTTGTTCCTAATTTTTTTCTAAGTGAGATCATCACTTGTGCATAAGAAAGCTATTGATTTTTGTGTGTGCTGATTTTGTATTGTGCTACATTACTGAGTTTGGTTATTTACTCAAAGACTTTGTTTAGGTGGATATTTTAGAGGTCTTCTCTGTAGAAGACCATGTCATCTGCAAATAATGATAATTTGACTTCTTCCTTACTTATTTCTTTTTCTTACCTAATTGCTATTGGTAATGTTTTGATTATTATGCTGACCAAGAGTATGATAGTGGACATTCTTGTCATGATTTTAAAGTGAAAGCTTTCAGTTTTTCCCCCTTAATATAATGTTAGCAATAGGTTTATCATAAATGATTTTTATTAGATTGAGATAAAAGTCTTTTATAGCTATTTTCTTCTGCTTTTTGTCAGAAAGGATGCTGCATTTTGTGAAATCCTTTTTTGTGTCTGTTGAGAAAAATCATATTCTGTTCATGTGATGTATTACATTTGTTTGTTTGCATATATTAAACCATTCTTCCATGTATGGATTTTAAAAAGCTCGTTTATTAGATTCCTATTGCTGACATAACAAAACACATTAACAATTAGTGACTTGAAATAGAACAAATGTACTATGTTGGAATTCTGGAAAGCAAAGTCAACGTGGCACAAAACCACATTCTTCCTGAAGATTCTAGGGGAGACAGAGTTCATTTACAGTTTCTCGACGTCACCTGCATTCCTTAGTTCCTGGCTCCTTTCTCACAGCAGTTAACTTCTGCCTTGTTTAGCCTACTCTACCTCTGCCTCTCCTACATTATGAATTTTGTGGATGAGGAGAATCTCCTTGTAAGAAGATCCTTGATCTAGTCACACCTGCAAAGCTTTCATTGAGCAGGTAAGGTAATATTTATAGGTTCCAGGGATGAAGGTGTGGGCATATTTTGGAAGCATTATCTTGCCTACCACAAGTTCCATCATCATTTCACAGTGTGCCTTATTTGTATTTGGGAACTGTTATGACTATAGCCTTCTAGCCACCGGAACTGTGAGAAGTATATTTGTGTTGCTTATGAATAGCCCGGTTTATGCTATTCTGCTATGGTGTCCTGGATTCACTGAGACAAGGAATAAGCATTTTAAAGATATTCTTTTATTTGTGTAATCTAAAGTCATCTGTGGCCCTTAAATAACAAGTTCGGGGATATCACTCTGGAATTCACTGTTCTTAGGTAAGACACTGGTTTTCACAAATTGATATTCTACACAGTTTAGATAATATCTCTTTGCTTGTTAAAGCTGCCTACACCATGTATATTTTCCAAGATATCTCATGAAACTGTGGGTGTATAATGCCTAAAAAAGTGTATATACCAACAATACACCCATCTCCTAGAATATCTAGGGAGGAATTTATCACTCTTTTCTCTGCTGCTTTCCAATTACAAAAAGAGCCTGTGGTTACAGTCTGAAAAAAATCTTAACATTTTCCTGTGTTTTTGGCCTACATTATGGGGTGTGTTAGGTGCCTGGTTTTAATGATTATTTTAATGGTACTTTAAGCCACAGGCTTAAATTGTTCCTCACTCTTGCCAGTTCTTGCTTGTCTTTAATGTCTTGTAAGCCTCATTCTTCAAGCCCCACTGGGCAGAGCCAAAGCTTTCTCCTGTGAGCTAAACAGTGCCAACCAAATCACTGACCTTCTGTAAATAATAATTGTGTGTGGGGCTGTGATGTGAGATAGAAACTGGACATTTTTAGACCTTTCATTCCCCAATATTCTCAGAGCCCACTCTTTCTGGCAACTCCTTTGGAAACAGAAAGTTCTCTCTTATTAATCACTTTTATAATGACATCAATAACTGTGTATATGTGGAGCTATACATCTGCTTTGGTTACAGCACAAGTACTAAATTAAGAAAATGAAGATGTACTGTATGGAAAATCACAGTGTTGCAGATCCCAGAATGAAAGATGGTAGTAGATCTTTTTTGGACACTCAAGGAACACACACATGCATGTGCGCACACACACATGTATGCACTTCTATACTTGTTACATGTCTGTTGCATGTATAGAAGGTAGGTACATGTGTGTATATAGAGAAGCTACTAAAATTAGGCTGATAATTTAATTCTTTATATGTCAAAGGACTCAGAATAAAACTGAATTTCAGCTCAGGAACTTTCTCTTTTGCATGTGCAACACTTTTTGAAATAAATAGATAAGGGTAATAAAGTATTCTTAAAAACCATTTATCATTTAATCAGTTTTCCACCTCTGAGCTTCTGTAACATCAAAGTGACTTAATGAAAATTATGTTCCAGGATCATTGAGACTACTAGGGTTTATCACAGATTTGGGGAAAATTGAGAGAACATGGGAGAAATTTCAGTCTGTCTTGCATTCCTGCGTACAGGTCTGTGTGCAATGACAGATATGAATACGGGAGTGACTGCAAATGGCTGGGCCTGGTGGCTCACGTTTGAGATCCCAGCCCCTGTGGGACTGACGCAAAATGCTGGTGAGCTTGAGCTCAGCCCGAGCAACTTCACAATTTAACAAGTCCTTCTCTCAAAATAAAGATAAAACCTGGAAACATAGCTCAGTATGAAGGACCTGCTTTCCATCCCTAGTACAGCAAGAAAATGAAACAAAACCAAGTAAAACAAAACAAAGCGCATGCACACACACACACACACACACACACACACATGCAAACCATCTTATCCTTATTATTATTTTTTTTTTGCTCCAGGTTTGCTTGGTGAGCAGCGACAGGTGATACAAAATCTAAGGAGTCACTTCTGGCCACCACTGGGAACTCCTAGCCCACATTTGACTAATTCTCCTTATCTAGGGTAAAGTTTATTCAGAGGGTTCCCTCTCTTTCCTCTCTGCCCTTTCTTGAGGTTTGAACCCTGAACCTCCCTCCCACTCTTACACTAAAATCCCCTCTATAATCCAGTTAAGCGTTTCTTTGTGAGAACTCATTTATTTTCAATGACTTTGATGTAGATATAACAATTGGTTCAGAAATCATTTTGGTTAATGAAATTTGACTCTCTGGAAAGTCCCGTTTCTCCCTTCCTCTTTAAAACATGCCCCTAATGGATGTGACAATATAGAATGGTACTTTTAAGTAGTGCCACCTCTTACCAAACTTTTGAAAGTTCCTTTCATTCTTAGCAATGTCTTAGGAATATTGCTTTGATGTTTCACTCACACTAGGCGTTCTGCCCAGTGAAGCACACCCTGAAGAGGAGCATTTTAAGATGCGTTTTTATTTATTGCTAACAGTTTTTAAAGAGACAAAATTTTTTTCTTGCTCATTTTTCTCTTAATATTATAATGCATTTTCCCTTTCAGAACTCCTTCCATTGTCTTTCTATGTTAATTGAAAAGTCGTAAGAATGGGTAAATAAATTCAGGAGGTATAAGACTATTTCTTTTTGTCATTACCATTTGGTTTCTTTCCCATATAATCCATTATCAAGACTCTTGATATGTATACTATTCTGGGACCAGGGAGGTAATTCAGTGGTAGCAAGCTTCATCAACACATGCAAGGCTCTGGGTTTCATCTCCAGAGTCACTAGAAAGGAGAGACAGAGGGAGAGAGGGTGAGAGGAAGAGAGGGAGAGAGGGAGAAAGAAAGAGGGGAAGAGAGGAAGAGAGGGAGACAGGGAGAGAGGGAGAGAGGGAGGGGGGACTGATCCTCACTTCTCCATCCACTTTGGAGGAGAATGTCTTTATTTTCACTGTATCATCTGCTGCCCCCTTTTCCATTCTCTCTTCTTTCTTTTACCTCCTTCCTCTTTATTCTTCCTCTTCTACCATTTCTTCATCTTGTAGACACTGCCAAGTATTCCCGAGGATTATGTTACAGAACTTAATCACAACTTCATTATGAAAGTGTTAACCCATTCTTGAGCTGAAAAAACTGACACTTTAGGAGGGGAAGGAATTTGCCCTAGATTAAAGGATAGAAGTGTTTAAGGAGGAGTCAAACACAGGTTGACCTTTTTTTGGCTCTAAATCCCTGCCTACTCTGTTTACTAATTCCTTTATTCATTATTTTAGTCATTCTTTTGTTCAACAAGTGTATATGTAAGAATCTTTTGGTGTATTATGTTGGCTGCTTAGGCACAAAGAATAAGACATAATAGCTAGACTCAGAGAAGTATGTATGTTCAGTGGGGTGCTGAATAAATAAATACGTATGCTACCACATTTGCTGCATGCTTGCTGACATTGTAGAGATAGCTAGAAAGTATCGTGAAGTTCTAACAAAGGGTTGTTCTGAGACTTAAGCAAGGATTCATGAGAAAGCAACATTAACTGTACTTTGAAGGGAAATTCAAGTTCATGAGTAGGACAGACAGGAGAGTTGTCAAAGCCGTAGTACAACATCTTCTCCTTGAGCAATAGCAAAAAGTGTAGGTTGGCAGGAACTCAGGCCTATCCAGAGAGTAGGAGAAAATGACAGTAGAAAGAGTTAGCAATAGGATGGGATATGAAAAAGTCAGGGTTCTGGCTAGGATGGATCAGCAGCTAATGGACAGGCTAAAGGTCTCCTGAGTTTTTTTTAAGGAAAAATACATGAGAAAAATATTTTAAAAAGCCAAATTTATTCATGTATTTAGTGAACATTTATTTATGATATACTTTTTATTTTCATACCTTTTGGAAAATAATAAGGGATCGATTATCAACATGAATCAGATATTCAGGAAATATAGTTTTCCATTGTGGAAAATAATATATGGTAAAAAGACCAGGAAATAACACTGTAAGGTGATCTAATATAAATATTATGCACATGTGTTGCAGAGACATGAACAGTGGGGATATATATACGACAGCAAAATGGGAAGGGGTAAGAAGAAAGAACCACAAATATATTAGCTTCCACCTTGCTGAAAATTATATACCTCCAAGAACAAAACTGAACATCAAGCAAGAAATATTTGTAAGAAATATTTGTATTGCAGCAAACAAGAATCATGCTTATGAGTTTATCCACTTGCTGAGAATAAATATGACCTCTATTCTGTATTTCACCGTTACTTGAGGTTCCTGGGTGGGACTGACCTAATGCTGTTATCCCTGGAGACAACCAAAGTCTCCTTTCAAAAGACCAGCAGAGGTTTATGCGATGTATTTCCAATCCTCGGACAGTACTCAGGAACCAACAGGGATTTTTGTATGATGAAGAAAAAGATAGGATGCATTCAGCTGAGTTGAGCGTTTTACTGACAACTCATGCATTCCACTTGAAAAAGCCACATAAATGCTATCCTGCTTTTGTAGTCTTTAAACATAAATATCACAAAGTCCCTGGCTGGGCTTTTTTTTTTTTTTTGACTGTTAAAATATTCCCAGTCTGTGGTTCTAGCCCTTGACATCAGCTTCTATAGATGTAATTTAGTTTTACTGTTAAAAGTTCTCTCCATAGCCCCAAAGGATACCAAAGGTTTGCTTTACTGATGCAGAGAAATTATCTCAGAGATGGAGTGCTTTGGACCTTGTGTTGTCACAAAGCCAGAACCACTGAAATGATTTGTAAAAGGCTTCTCAGTTAGGTATGAAAATGGAGCAGCATGGAGAGAAAGCAATTGTGAAGACTTGCTTTTTGCTTTTTTGTATTTATT
This sequence comes from Dasyprocta punctata, assembly GCA_004363535.1. Taxonomy (NCBI): domain Eukaryota; kingdom Metazoa; phylum Chordata; class Mammalia; order Rodentia; family Dasyproctidae; genus Dasyprocta; species Dasyprocta punctata. Next base: position 20,774 of record RJWM01012707.1, read on the forward strand.
ATTTTTTTTTTATGAAGGGCACTTCAAAGGATGGGCAGTTCTCTTATGAATGAGGTAAAAGATACTACATCTTTTCAATTTACATCTGCTTCTTTTTTATTTAAGAGACAAGCAAAAGATTTGAGGAAGTAATGATGAAATGTCTTATGTATGAGCTGTTGAATATTTAATAATTGAAACATATTGAAAGTGAAGCAGCAGGTGTGAGACTGTGAGTTCGATCCCCGGTGCTGGAAAAAAAAAAAGAAAGAAAGAAAGAAAGAAAGAAAGAAAGAAAGAAAGAAAGAAAGAAAGAAAGAAAGAAAGAGAGAGAGAAAGAAAGAAAGAAAGTGAGGCAAAAATGCTGTGTCCAGGGATGAATATGCATGTATGGAGACAGGCAAGTAAAGTTGATAATTCCCCAAAAAATTTCCATTGCTATGTAAGCACTAAAACTTACCTTCCCCAGTTTTTCTCACATACAGGGCTTGATGGAGCTATGATAGAGTAATAATTCTTGCAAGGCTATTTGTGATCTTTATACTTAACTAAGCTGCCAGAAACATTTTGAAGATTATTATTTTTTAAGAAGTATGATCAACACGGAAATACTACATTGCCAATGTGGAGTGGAATGAAATGAGGTAGAAAGAATCAGAATGGGAGTATCTCTGAGCAAGTCACAATACATTGTTTTTCTTTATTCAAAAAGAAAGGATACCATCATAAATTTTTATTTTTTTTTATTTTTATTTTATTTTATTTTTTTTTTTTGCGGCACCGGGGATTGAACTCACAACCTCGCGCCTGCCAGGGCAGGCGCTTAAGGCACTGAGCCAAACTCCCGGCCTGGGCTTTTTTGAGGCAGGGTCGCATACCATCATAATTTTGACAAAACAAAATACTACTGATTGGATGCATCTCAGATTTTATTTTGAATCTCAATGAAAATCCCTAGATTTGTAATTCTTTATAATGCAGTGTTACTTTATCCACTGTTGTGGGCGACTGTGATGGCATAGCACTCTCAACTAGGAAACCCTAGGTGTTTATACTGTCTGTTAATGCACACAGCAGGTGTGCTGAGAAATAGAGTGGACCTTGAAACAGGAGGGCCTGACTCCTGTAGTTTGCATTTCCTCTGTACCCATGATCCTAATTCTGTGGCTTGAGCATTAAAATTTCTGACTACTCTTTCTATAGAAGCATGCTTTTAAAACTTAAATGAATTCCCCAAATGTAGATAAAGCAATGCAAAACCTTAAGTTATGACATCTTCCCCCAAGGGGTTGCCTGATACTTGTGTGGAGCTGAAGCTCTAGGATTTTCATAGCAACTGACAAATGCCAGAGTTATCAATATCAGACAAGTCCCCTAGCTCCTCATTCAGTTCTCCTGCCTGTGTTAGAATAAAAGGAAAAATGATTTTGCAGCAATTTCATTTCTATGGAAGTAGCCCAATCACATGGTCCTCTGAGTCTTTAACAGAGCAACAGTGATATGCCAGGTAGTTCACTGCAAAGAATTCTGGAGGGTGGAAGAACTTCAAAAACACTATCTCTGTCTCTGTCTCCATCATGTTCTCTCCCTCTCTCTCCCTCTCTTTTTCTCTCTTTCTTTTTCTCTTTGACACATTCACATGCAATGATATGCCTCTCTCACCCAGATTTTGAAACCTAATTTAGGCAAGCAAGTGGAGGTAATGCCTTGCAGGTAATGCATGAAATAGAAAACAAAACCCAAGCTCAGGTATTTCGGTATATGACAAAAGGGATAGCATAAGATAATTTCGGTTGATTTCATGTATTTAGCTTGATTTGTTAGTTTTAACAGTTACCTGTGATAATTGTGGAAAAATCAAGCAAGCGAACAAATAGTTAATTTTCACCTCCATCTAGATAATTGATAAAAGCCATAACCTTGGAGCAGAGGAATTATTTCCGCATATCTGTAGTCTTCTCTACATTAATGTCCTAACTTCTTTACAGTGTTTATTAGCTAAACATAAGCCAGAAACTTCCAAAAACGTGCAACTTATCACCTCTTCTAACATGCCTTCTGTTCCATATGACCCCCCAGTGAGGGTTTAAGAATATGCCTGAAGTTAATTTTAGAGACGGAGGCCTGAAACAATATTATGCTGGACTTTCTTCTTTATTATTTTTTTCTTGTGGTAGTTCATTGTTTATGCACCATCTCTCCAAGATGAGATGGGATTCTACAAAGGCAGGAGTCAAATTTTTATTTTCTTTGCCCTAATATAGTCAAAACTTGAAACTGACAAGCTCTGGAATGATTCTGAGTGAAAAAAAAAATGAATTAATATCATTGAACCTTCCAAAGCTTTGAAAATATCACAAGGGAAATTTCCAAATATATCACCTTGTTCCGAAGAATGCTTAGTGTAACAGTAGGAGATTGGAAGTGAAATATTTTGAAAATATGAGAAAGAAAACATTAATAGTATAGGCCAGGAAGAGGTTTGTTAATTGATTTGAAAGGAAGGAAGAAAGAAAGTCCAAGCAAAAGACTAAATTAAATATAACTGGATATCATCGAGACATCTATTTCTTGACTCACTTTAGGAGATAATTTTGCAGTATGTCATATTCATACCCATATTGTTTTTTGTTTGCTCTGTCTCAGTTTCTATACATAGTTAGCATTTATATTTTGGAAAAAGCGAGTACTTAAAGATGACAGAGAACTTTCATAAAATGGGGTGAAGTCATTCAATCTGCTCAATTTATTACCATTCTCCTTTCATAGAACATCATAGGATTGCATGTCTTTGCCTATGAATGGGAATGTATATAATGTGCATTGCTTCTAGGCAGAAGCCATGGGCCAGATATACCAGACTTCCTTCCTGCGTCTGGAGCATCTTGGAAGCACAATGTTGATATATAGCATCCTTTAAGCCATATCCTGTGATGTGCAGATTTCTCTAGTAACCATCACCATGCAATACGTAGGGAAACCAAAATATAAATAAATAAATAAATAAATAAATAAATAAATTCATGGTATTCACCCACTAAGTCTTAAAAATGCTTATTATTGCAGGATAATTCAGTTTTTCTTGTCTGATGCAGGGCATTGCATATATGATTCTTCAGAGATATCTTCGACACTTACACGTAAGTGGTCGGTGCATTTAGACATGTTTTCGGTGATTCTGAATTCCCGGTAGTTCTGACTCTATTTAAGAACTGCACTTTACATGTCTGGCTGAGAAGTTGGGGGAAATCTTATGATTCTTTTCATTACCTGAAGATGAAAATACAAACAATAACAAATAGCACATAGATGCTGTTTTCTCATTTCCTTCATCTATTGCCTTAGTCTGCTACATCCCTTTTAAGTTAGTCTGGAGAACAGAGCCATTTTGCTGGAACACATTTACAATAAGGTCATAGCAGGTGTTTGAATTTGCAAAGGCTTAAGTACAAGGAGTGTCTTTGACCTCAAGGCCACAACCTGAGCCATGTGGAGACCTAGGAATGCCAGGGACAACTGGACCTTCAGCCCCCACCAGTGAGTTTTCAGCATGTCACGATAAATCAACTTGGATATAAAGCCATACATGAAGACACCACTTTTTGAAATTTTGATATGGTTTAATCTTTCCAAGCTGGGTATTTTTTGTTTTTCTTTTGTTTGTTCTTCTAGCATAGCTTTTTGCTGGGATAATTTTGTTTCTTTTAATTAAAGATCAGAATAGGTCAAATAAATACCTGATGTGGAGGTGGGGAAACCAAAAGAAGAGCCCATTTCTATTCGGGGTCATATTGTTCATACAGGGTCTTACACTTTAATCTCTATAACTGATGATGGAAAATGATTTTCCCAATACTGTGAGTGGGTAGGAAAAGAGTGTGAAACATACTATATAAATCATGGAACCAATCAAATATGTGTGCATGTCTGTGGGTGAGCATCCTTACTTCAAGGGGAGATGTTTTCATTATTTTTTCATCTCTTCTCATAACTGAACAGTAAACATAGACAAGATTGAAATAATCTAGGGCCTTTACACTAAGCTCTATTCCTAGCCATTACATTAAAGCTTTTTTTTTTTTTTTTTTTTTTTTTTTTTTTTTTTTTTTTTTTTTTTTTTTTTTTTTTTTTTTTTTTTTTTTTTTTTTTTTTTTTTAGATCGCTCTTGCTAAGTTGCTAAATTGAACAATCTGGGCTTGAACTTGTGATCCTCCTGTCCCAATCTCCCAAAGTGATGGGATTACAGGTGTTTTAGTGTTTAAGCCACTAAGCCAAACTCCTGGTCCTAGTTTTTTGCGGCAGGTTTGCACTATGTAGCTCAGGCCAGCCTTGTGCTTGTGTTGTAGCCCAAGCCGGCCTGGAATTCACAACGCTCCTCCTACCTCAGCCTCCCAAGTGCTGAGATTAAAGGCGTGTATCACCATGCCTGGCTATAGGTGTATTTTCTCATTTATATTGCTGATGTTGAAGTTTCTTGTGGATTAACCTAGTGTAAATTTCTTAGACACATTTTTCATGACTAATAGGCAAAAGGACATGTTTTTATGATGCTATAGCCTTCTCAGTGAAATAAAGTAACAGAAGCACCTTACATAGTTCCCAAATCAATATTACATCACTTCAATATTTTTCCTTAGAAAAACAGCTAAGCATTTGTGGGTCACTTTCTACCCAAAAATATATATTAAATGGAAAATTACAGAGATAAATAACTAAGCAGGCTTGGTGGCCTACATCTGTAATCCCAGGACTCAGGAGGCTGGGGCAAGAGGATCTTCATAAGTTTCAGGGCAGGCTAGACTACATAGTGAGTTCAAGGCTAGCCTGAACCACATAGCAACACCCTGTCTCAAAAACCCACAGACATTAAAAAAAAACTAATGAATTTTATTTATTTATTTTGCAGCACCGGGGATTGAACTCACAAACTCACACCTGCCTGACAGGCACTTAAGCCACTGAGCCAAACTCCCAGCCCCTACTAATGAATTTTAGATAACTTTTATTAAAATATGTTGCAATCATTATGTTATATTGTAGTTGTTAATCTCTTACTATGCCTAATCGGTAAGTTAAACTTTATCACAGGTAAGTTTATACATGAAAAACTTATGATGTATATGATCAGGTACATAGATGGTTTTAGTATCCACTTGGAATCTTTGAATGTATTCCCCTTATATGAAGGACTACTATAATAGAAAAGGTTTAAAAAGAAGGAAGACCTGAAAACTTTCATGCCACGCATATGTGAAATATTGAACTAGTGAAGTGTATATGATGATCTCTGAAAATAGGTAACACTGGGATGCTCAGGTCAGATATTTGCAGCCAGTAAAATAGTAGAGGAGGTTTTAACCTGTGAGCAATATAGAGTCATGAAGACATTAGAGACTTGAAAGAATGGAAGGACACACAGCAATCGTGATGATGGTGATAAATTTTAACAGCTTGGGATACTAAACAAAGCCACTAGAATACATGGTCAGTGGTAGTAGTCTTTAAAAAATGCAGAGTGAGTTTAGAACAGTCAGAGTAAAGCATGTAATTTCAAAAGGCTGAAGAATAGACTACAGTAGTGGCTATCAAGGATGGTCAGGTTAGATTTAATCTCATTGACAAAATATGAAGTCCATTTGATTTTTCTTAAAACTTTTGAGAAGTCTGTTAATTCTTTGGAAGCAGATAGGTGGAGGAGGTTATTTTGGCAAGAACTTGCATGAAAGAAATACAAATGAATGATGATTTCTAGACTTACCTAGGAAAGCAAAGCCCTAGAAGAGGGGACTCTGGGTTTTAGGCCAGGTGAGAAGTTAGAAAACTCAGAATAAGGAAGAGAGAAATTGAAATCCAAGCATAAGATGACCCAGGAGTATAATAAAAAACAGAATACATGCTAAGAATTCTTAACAGATGCTGAACAATAGAATTGCCACAGAGTGGCTGCAGTATAATCTGAAAAGCTTCAAATGTGTGATCTAATAGGATTTTAACATGACTTTTAACTAAACAACCCCAAAAGCTTAATTATGTGAATGATACTAAGCTGTAGCAAAGGGTTGTGGGAGAACAATAACTTGGAAACACTGTATGTGTGTTTCTCAAATGTTTCTTAATGTATACTAAGATTTTATCCATTCCTTCAAATCATGGTTCATGTTAGTGGCACACTTCTATACACTTCTAATAACCAACAGCAAAGTCTTTTTCAGATGCGGGAGGTTACAAAATGTTTACAATTTGAATCAAAGCCCTTAGAGTTTGACCCATTAATTTGAAAGTGACATTTACAGTACCACAGAGAGGCAGGGATTGGACCAAAACCAAGTTCTGCCAAATACTGGCCTAGGGTCTTTCTCCAGGGTGTTCTACTGTATTTGAAAAATAAATGAACCACCCAGACCATGTAAGGCATAGAAGAGATTGGAAAGGCAGTTGGGATGATACTAAGGGGGATTTCAAAAAGATTTTCCTTCCCTGGGTGGAACTGAAAATTCTTATGCAATGTGTTTTATGGTGTTTAAAATGAATATTTCTTTGCAGGGCAACAAGCAAAGGTACATTTCCTGTTGGTCCAAGAGGGCACGATGGGTGGGAACGACACCATTAACTGGTGGTTTATTGCTTTGGGGAAATATTTGGACATCCTGCTTGCTTGATCAGCAGTTAAATCCCAGGTTGGTGTTTTGACCTTGGTTCACCCAGAAGATTATTTCTATAAACTTGAAAATTGAAACCAAGTAAGTTCACATACACAAAAGGAGTCCAGAGGAAGAAAGTCAAATCTTTTGTTTATCTCTAGGGTGTGAACGCCAGCCAAAGACTATACTACTGTTCCTTCTCTGGAAACAAGGTGATTTGCATTTCTCTTGGGTTTTAGCTCCTGATTAACTATGTAAATAACTTTATTCAACAAAGCCTCCTTTTTCTCCCTTGGATTTTGACCTTTGTTGCCCCTTACCAGTGTATTAAATATAGTATACATTAAATATCTGAAGTGTGGAAAATATAGAGAGGTCTAGTGAAAAATGCCATATGAAAATATAGGCTGCCTAAAATGACCAATTGGTAGTTATGAGTATCTTCCTACTTGATATATAGCATCATGAAAATTTTGGACTCTAACTCCCTACACTTCACAGCACATAAATATGAATGATAAGTGCTATTAGCAATACAATACACCTCATCAGACTGGTGTGCTGCTATTAGGATGATCTCCAGACCCCCACCTGTAGATCTCTAAGTTTATTAGGAACACTGCTCTTGGTAGACAGCTTTATAGGTGACAGGGAACTTGAACATGTTACCTTTTGTGCTAGTTTGTTGTGCTTTGCTTCCTCAAACACCCCAGAGCTTAGAACAGGGAATATCCTCTGTATCACTCCCCTAAAGAAAATAAGGCTGAGAAATTGAAACAGAATTCAAAACAGATTTGATCTTGAATCCAAGTGTCCCACTACATGTTTAGTGCTCATCCTCATTCCATCAGTGTAGGCGTTGATGCTGGTGGTCGTTTGGAGTCATTCCCTATAGTTTTTGACCTGGGTCAGCCAAAGACACATCTTCTATGCCATCTATTGCATCACACTCTATGTAAGGAGATTTGTGGTCCTGGTCCCCACTTGGAAGTTGCTATGCGAAGCAAACTGCATTATAATTTTCAGGGATAGTCATGAAAGATTTTTTAAAAGGAGAATATTTAAAAACTTTTATGCAATCAATTTTAAACAACGAATAATGATTAAAGTTTTATAAAGACACTAGAATGTAACAATGATTAATATCTGACAAACATCGCCTTGCATGTAAAAAAGAAGTTAAGAAGATAATGATGCAAACAAGGGAAAACATTATGAACATATCAAAATAGGCCCACCAAAAATGAAAATCACGAAGTAGCAAAAAGAATCCATTGAGCAGTAGGATCCCTGGGTTTCTTTTACTCCAGTAAAGCTTGGCTAAAATAACACAAACCCTATAGCTTACTAATTTTTCTAGCCAATATTTGGGTATAATTTGTGTGTTTTATAGGCCTGCAAAACCCACAAGGGACCCCAGATTGCTGACGTAACTGTCTTTGAATTTAACAAAGCCCATTACCATGTCACGAGGAGGATGGGCAGAACGCTGAAGGGTGTGGGTTTTCTAGGTACCCAGAGGGGTTTTGCACTGCAGCTACTGAAATAATAAACTCCCTTGATTTTTGGCACTGACCAGAGTAATTTTAACAGTTCACTTCTAATCACAGATAATTCTTTTTTTATTATGTCATTTTAGATGCTGTTATTGCACACAGCAAATGTTGCTATGTTACTGAGAACCATAAACAGTCCTAACAAAGTGAAACTGTCTGTAGGCTTGGGTTTAAAGGTAGCCGTGTGTGTGTGTGTGTGTGTGTGCGTGTGTGTGTGTTTCAGTCTACACACTATTCATTTTCCGAATAGACTTTATGATGTCTGGAATTTGAACTGAACTTTCTTTCCTCTCCCGTTTCAATTAAAAGTAATTAACAGCTTGCTCATTGTCTTTCCAGTAAATTTTAGTATTAACTCTGAAGCAGGGAGACCTTAAGCACCAGAATTTCATACATTTCCCAGTAATACAGATTAAGACCCTGTAGTCTGGACAGGAAGTGAAAACGTGTTGTTTAGTCTTTAGACAAAGCAACCACTTTTGATTAAAGAGAAGAAAAAAAGCGAGGCAAACTACACTTAATGATTTCTCAGGAATTTTTATCCTAAAATAATGTACTTAATACAAGTTGTAGGAACAAAAACAAACTGTTAGATAAAATTACCCTTTGTCATTCAGCTTTGTATTATTTTGCTTTTAGTAATTTGAGATGCTGATGTTTAGATTTTAATTTTAATTTTGAAATAATTTAAATTCATAACAAAGCTTCACAAAGAATCCCAGTTACCTTTCTACTCATGTGTAGCAATTGTTAACTTTTTACTACATATACATTTCCAGGACGTATCTGTTCACCTACTTTCTTCCTTTTTTTAATTACTTAAGTTATAGAAATCTTGTCTCTCTGCTTCTAAATATTTAAGTATGTCTTTTCTGTGAATAAAGACTTTCACTTTGATAACTATAAAACAATGGTTGAAATTGGGATTTTTATTCATATCATTGATGCTATTGTTTACAAAACTGTTCACAATTTATCAATCTTCCTGCTAAAGTCTTTATAGTAATTGCTTCTAGTCCAGCATCCATTCCAGAATTACACATCACATTTAGTTTTTATTAGATCAAAATATTCTTAGAAGTGCATATTTTCATCAGTGTCATTATAGCATTGATGCTCAAATATTCAGCAAGTGAGCTTTGGGGCCTTGCTATGTGCATCTTGTTTTTCTTCTTGGATTTACAATACAACCATGATAACAGCAAACAAAACAAACAAACAACAAAACAGCTTGGGAAAGCTATGTGATAATGTCTTTTTAAATTTTCCTTTAAAAGATGAGGCTTCACTGCCAAGTATTTCAAAGATGTCTCAAATGAAAGACTTTCTTTCCTCAGCTCACAACACTTCTACAAGTCACATCTGAAATGCTGATGTATACGAATACTCTGCAAAGACTTGCATAGGAAGACACAGGGCACAGAATCCTGCGAGCATAACATTAGACAACCTCACATGGCTGAGAGAGCCACAGGCTGTGGGAAGAACTCAGCTTTATCCTGCAGACTTGAAGCCAAGAAGGAAATGGCAAGATATTGAACAAAGGAAAATGTGAAGTCAGCAGCCAAATCAATCATCTGAATAAGCATCAAACCAAAGGAACCAGACAATCAAAACAAAGATGGGAACATGTACTGATATGTAGACAGAGTCACTGGAGGAAATTAAAAAAAACAAACAAAAAACAAAAAAACTAGAAAAAGAGTAAGAAGGCATATTTTGATTTTCATTCTGTAAATGCCTGTTTTGTAAACACATATAAGTATTTTTTTGCAGTCGAATTATGGATCATAAGTTAATTTTGTGCTCTAGACAACATACTTACTCTTACTATTAAAATTACTTCATATAGAGATAGATAGATAGATATAAGCATAGCAATATTTTAAAATAAGAACAAACATCACAGTTACCAATTGAGTGATGAAAGCTGGTTTTAAATTCACGGCCCTATGGCAGGCAAAGCTCCGGAGAATATATTAATTTAGGTTGGCTCTTGGTGAGAACCCAGAGGGTCTTATGTCTGCATACTTTCCCATGGGTCTGAATGGGGCAACAGTAACTTCTCTAATATGATGGCTGGAGGCCTAGTAATATGCAAATTGTCCCTCTTTTAGTTCCCAATACTTCGATGCCTACATTCTACTTTTCATATCCATTATGGGTTGTACCTAGATGTACTTTCAAAGCTTCATGCATTGAGAAGTGTGGGTTTTCAGAGCTAGGTGGATCTCTAGGGTGCGTGAAGATGAATTATGTGTGGGTGATAACTGAATTAGTCCACTAATAAGTTTAACATAGTTGTGGGTGTGGGTAATGGGAAGGCCCACCCTGGGTGTGAGTGGTACCAACCAATAGGCTTGTTGCCTGAATGGAATAAAAGGCAAGCAAAAGTTTGTTGCTGCTGCTGCTGTTTTGTTGCTTCCTGTTTGCCCTGCCATGAACTGTTCCTCCTCTGTGGTGCCCCTCTGCTTTGCTCCCCTGCTTTGGAAACAGCCAACAGTGAACTGAAACCTCTATAAAATCTGAGCTAAAATAAATCTTTGCTTCTTTGACTTTGGGTTTTGGGTATTTTGTCTCAGCAATGAGAAAAATAAATAAGACAATATCTTATAGTGTATTGTAGTAGCTAAGGGATGATTAAGAAAAGATAATCTAAAAATGCTTATTACTGTTATCTGACAGCATTAAAAATCTTACCTTATGCATAATATAATTGATCATAACTGACTCAAAAATATGAAATGTAAAATGTTTCAAATTTTAAACTGTTTTGTATGTAGACATTATTCTAAAAGTAGAAAAGCATATACCATAAAACTTTGTTCCATACATAAAATTAAAAGCATTGTTAAAATTATCTTCAAGTTATGCTATACATCAAATATAAATGAATTTCATATTTATACTTGAATCTCTCTTTTTTGCATGTTAAATAAACCATTTTCTTTATTCTTTTCTACTAGCTTTATCTTCAAGTCAGGAGGAAGGTAGATTGGGCAAGACTTTTATGCCCTACACTGCAATTTGGCCTTGTTGCTGTACCCATTTATATGAGGTTTTCTTGAGTTTCTGATAACAAACACTTTTGGAGTGATGTATTGACTGGACTTATTCAAGGAGCTATGGTTGCAATATTAGTTGTAAGTATACAAGGCAGCAGCCTACATTTTTGATATTAAATATATGGATAAGAGTAGAAAAACTCTCAAGCTGCAAGTGGTGGCATGGGCTAGTAATCCCAGTACTTGGGAGGCTGAGGTAGGAGGATCACAGTGAGTTCAAGGCCAGTCTGGACTATCTAATGAGTTTCAGGCCATTATACTTGAATTTTATCTCCAAGATATCTTACTTTGTATATGAAAATACCTCAAAATCTGAATAAATAATCTGAAATCTAAAACATTTCTAGTGTCAAGCATTTAGGTAAGGTACATTCAACTCATATCTACACACATTGTTCAACTATACAAAGATTCCTTTTGTGGTACAATAGGAAACTCCAAACACATACAGACAGCTTTCATTTTGCTCTCAGATTGATGGCATTTTCCTTAGTTTTTTATGAGTAAAACCTAATTATTGCATATGTTTTGTCATTGACTAAGTCACCATTTTCAGGACTATAAAATCACAGTTCATGAGAGGTAAAGGATTTTTAAATTTTTCCTCATTTATGTGTTGTTGTTGTTGTTGTTGTCAGAGATAGAAAAGCTGTATCCTTTGCAACATTTCTAGTAATATTATCTGCCAAACTACATTGAAAGCACACATTCCTCTTACCAGCCATTGGAATGTACATACCCCAAATAGTATCTTTTTGAAAGCCAGATGCTGTAGAGTGTTGGTCTCATAGTGTTTCTTTTTCTACATTTGAATTTCAAATTCTCAGTGGTAAAACCTTAGTTGTGCCTATTTTACAAATTATACTGAGGTGATGAGTATAACCACAATATGCTAGTAATGACCACATGTCAAATATAAAAGTGAGTGTTGATGCATAAGTAAAACTCAGAATTGTATGAGAAGGAATAAGCAAGATTGGGGGTGAAGTACCTATATTGTCTATTTTTCTTTCTACTGCACACCAAGACTTTTGCTGCTGTGAAGGACAGAAAGAATTATGGTTAAAAGAAACAAATTGAAGGGAAAGAAGGACTCTCAATTCTTTCCCAAAGCTTCTCAAAACTTTATGATCTATCAATCTTTAGTTGACTTTATAAATGGTCTTATAAGTCTGCTTCTTGACTGAAGAGGGGAATTCTAGTTTCAGGATTATGAAAAGGAACCTGTCAAGATTGCCACAGACATGAGTAGGAGTAGGTGGGAAGATGTTCCATCCTTAGGGAATCTTACGGGACATTCTGGCTGTAACCTGGAAATTGGGGTTGCTTCATTTACAATCAAACATTTCCAGTGACACAAAATATCCCCTTCTTTCTTACAGCTATTAGATCCTGAATGTCTACTATAGTCCAGACACAATTCTTTGAACAACTTCTGAAGAGTAGCATTATCCTATCTTTGCCTTCATACGAGAATAATGTTCAAATTTAAGTGCGTTGTTCAAGATTAGATAGCTAGTAGAGAAAAATATACACCCTAATGCCACAACAAATTTCCCCGATTCCATGTTCTTTTCCTTACTTTACTGTTTTATTTGCCACTGACTGCCTTTCATGTTTGCTTGCATAGAATGAATGTCCTATTTCCTGTTAATCACACAGTGCCTATGAGTCTATCTTGAAATCTGAGAAGGCAGTCTTTGACATCTCTGACTTTCCTTTTAAAATCCTTTCTTCCTTTTTTTTTTTTTTTGGTACACAATGCTGAAATGTTACAGTTCTCTGGCCATCCCATTCCTAGCAACAACTTGCTCTTCTTCAACAGATGGAATAGATATTTAGGCTCGTCAATTTCCCTTGTTTTTCCTTCCAGCCAATATATCTGTCTGTACTATTTCAATCTTATATTGATAAATGAATTCATATTAATGTAAGAGTAAGATAATGTGTAATAGTCCTAACTTAACATATAATGTACAAGATTTGCATATAACTGAAGTTTTCCATAGACATAAAAATCTTAGCTCCACCAATGATTCTAATGGTGGAAATCTGAGCTCTGGTAGCAGATTCTGGGCCTATTGTGGAGTAGATGTACATTTCTGTACTCTGAATTCATATGTGAGGTTGCATATCCTTTATTCAAAGTGCCTTGGCTCAAAACTCTTTTATAATTTTTTCCTGCAATGTTTGTACACTCACAATAAGATAGCTTTGAGATGGGACCCAAGTCTAAACACAAAATCCTTGTAGCCTAAACACAATTTTATCCAATGTTTTTGATAATTTTGTACATGAAATGCAGTTTCTTGGGATGAAATTTTCTCTTGTGGTGTCATGTCAGATATTTAGGTTAGAGAGATTCAGTCTACATGTACATAATTGGTGGGGCTGTCCCTTCTGTCACCACCATTGCCCTTTTCAAAAGTTTCTATTAGTGATGCACACAAATTTGTAGAAACAATATTATTTTTCCAGTTAAATAACTTCTTGCTTGCCAGATTACTGATTATCCACAGACAACTAATGTCAGTTTATCTTAGGGTTTTCTTTGTAGAATGAAAATTTAGATTAGGACAAGAACATATCAAAGATCTCATCCCAGTACATAATTCTGCAAAGAGAGCATTTTCAGGAAGTAGGTAAATCTGTACATTTCTAATGAATTTTAAGTTAGCTCATCAAAATATTTTATAAGAAGCTATTTGATATTTTGGAACCTTACGAGTACTTCCCCAAAACCATTTTCTTGGTCTTTCTGCATCAGGAAGTAACATTCTGCCAAGTTTAAAAGGAACCCAAACCTCCAAAAGGGGCTGAGACTGTGAAGTCCCAAAACTCAGATGGATAGGAACTTGGCCGAATGTGTCGCACCGTGTGTGCTCTGCTTACATTGCCAGCTGGTAGAGCTAGTTCAGTTTTACTGTTTAAAGTTTCCTTTTGGACTAATGAATATTTCTAAAATATTGTATTGCTTTCGAGCTCATGCTATGGCAATGTAACTCAATTCCCAGTTCTATTATATAAGTTTGTGATTTTTTTGCCTCTACAAAAATTCCATCGAGATATTGCAGGCCTTATATTGGCTAATAATAAACTTTGGTGGTGGTCTGGTTGAAATAGCTATGGGTGGGATTTGGGGGAGTGAAATTGTTATCATTTTGCCTGTGGAATTCACCTAAGAGATGGAATCCCTGAATGGGTTCCTCTGACTAAGAATGAGCCGATTTGCCCCATTTACTGCCTGGAGCCATAGTATGCTCATGGTTCTTCAGCTTTCTCTCAGGAGTTACCTTTTTCAAGTAGTACTTTTTGGAAATGGAACGTTAAGGAAATGAAAAAGACCAGAAACTTACCCATAAAAGAGGCCTCAAAAGTTTAGAAGTGGGTAGGACAAAGCTGAAAAACTAAGAAACCATGGTCTTCACATTCTATGATGATTAAGAACTTACTGCCCCGGCTCGCATATTGTGTGTCCTAATAAGCAGTAAAGAATGTGCCTGTCTGCAATAATCATTACAAACATTAATACAGCTTTGAGAAATGGAGACCTGACTTTAAATGTTACATTTTATTTGTAAGTGCATAGTTTAACTACAGCTATAAAACATTGATTAGTTAAAATTTGCTGCTGCTTTGTGACTTGGGAGTGAAACAGGTTTGTACTAAGGAGCAGTGTCTGATATGCGATGTTTATAAAGCACAGAAATAAGCTAGGAGATGGTCACCCGATGTGTTTGTGTGAGCACACATTGCTAAAACTGAATGTGGTTTCTCTCTGCAGCTTATATGCGCTCGGGCTACAATTCTGATCTGCTTTATCATTTTTGGGGGAGTAAGAGAATTTTCTACAGAAGAAGTCTGGAATATGCAAAGTATTAATGGAATCTGCGTCTTATTTGAAGAGTGCAATGACTAGTGTGCTTGCATCCCTAACTTATGTGTTAGACCTCCAACCCCAATGTGACTGTATTTGACGATAGGATTTTTAAGAAATAATTCATGTTTAATTTGGGTCACAAAAGTGGAGTCCTAAATCTATAGGATAGATGGCCTTAGGAGAAGAGGACGAGTCTCTTCATGTCTCTGTCTCTGTTTCTCTGTGTGTTTGTGTGTGTGTGTATCTATAAACAAAGTGACATGGTGACCATTTGCAATCCAAGGAGAGAGGACCCTCCCCAGACACTGGCCAGCTTGAGCTTGCAACTTGATATTGAACTTTTAGCATTCAGACCTGTGAGAAAGTAAATATGCATAATGTAAGTCACCTGGTCTATAATAATTTGTTATGGCAACCCCAGCTGACTAAGTCAACAGAGCTCCTGGGGGATGAGCAGAAGTTAATTAGAGAGAGAGCACAGCTGTCTAATTGTAGCACGATGTCATGACAGAGCATGGGCCACAAGAGAACAGGACTAGCTAGGAGGGACTGGGACATGGGACAAATTAAACCAGAAATTGAGTGATGCTGCAGAAATTCAGTAGAGGGAGATGAGCTGAGCAAAGGATATATGGATTTAATTTTAGAAATACAGAAATAATCTAAAGATGGGAAGGTAAATGGATATTCAAGTATTGCATCAAAGAGCAAGCTTGATGAGTTAAAATCACAAGCCTTTTTAAATTTGTTTTTAAATCTCAGCCTGGTGTTATTTTCCATGGGTTCTGGATAACCATAGACCATAGGAACTCAATGAATTCAGGGTAGTGTGTAACAGATTTTGCTTCCGGAAGTTGCAGCCCCAGAGGTGTTGGTATGGGAAACAAATTTCAAAAGAATGGGGAATGGCTGAATGCATGATTAAATGGAGGTGCCTGCCATTCAAATCATTATGATTCCAATAGAAGGAATTGTATTGATATTTTAGCTGATTAAATACAATCAAGAAAGTATACAAGTGTGCCATGTGTAATCAGAATTAAAGAAATGCACAGACACATGTGAACACATAGAAGTGAAATGAAAACATACTCCATAATGTAAAAATCAGTTATTTCTGGATATTGGGAGCCTTGTAATTATTCTACCCTGAAGAGTGTATACACTCTTCAGGGTAGAATAATAGTGTTTTACTCTGAAATTAGAGGAAACAAAACTGATCCTACTAGTATAAAAAAGAAAAGATCATGGGGTAAAGAGTGAGTTGATAGAAGGATAATCACAAGAGATACTACTGTTCTGTTGGATTCTTTGTGCAGTTTTGAGCCTCCTTGTTTATACAAGGTTTCACTGAATGATAGTGCTAAGCAGAAAGTATTTTACACATGCACACACACATACACACACACAGAAATTTGATGGTGAAACCATTGTGTATCACTGTCATGATTTCCCAGGTTCAGTATCCAACTGCTACTTTCTGTATTGAAACAGAACAAAGTAAGAAGGCAATGAAAGCAGTGTAATACCACATGGTAGCTAAAACCACCCATGACATTCTTAGAGCTACAGGTCTTAGAGTCTCAGATCATAATCTCAATTGCAGGAAGGTTTGAGTACTTAGGAGTCTTAAGAAAAGTGGACAGGTGGTTTAAATGTTCACCATCTGATAGTATTCTTTCAAAAAGAGGTAGGGTGTGTGGAGTAGGAAAGAAACAGAAACCTATGGTAAGAACCACTATGGAAATGAGCAGAGGAAGGGACAGGGCATAAATGAATTGAGAAAGAAATGGCAAGAGCACAGGTTAAAAGTGAATATACTCCATAAAATGTAACAAGGTTGTTTATTAGGAAAAATCTTATGCTATGAATGCTGCTGTCTAAAATTGGTAAACATAAAAAAATGACTTTTTTCCCCCCTTCATTTGACTCTTGTACTCTGTGTAGTGTATGCTTACTCATGTTGTAGGCACTCCTGTGTGAGTGTGAGGAGACAACAGCTCTCCTCTGATAGCTAGCACAGACATGCCACATCCATTTTTAGCAGAAGCTAAGGCTGTTACCAAGATTGCAGTTTTATTAGGCTTCATAAACTCTGGAAATAATGACAATTGTCAACCTCAGAGAGCTGATAAATTTAGCATTCAAAACAAGAATCTGAAAGGATCCTCTCTCCTGGGTTGGGATGGAGGATTTGTGTTGATCAGCCTGAGAAACAAAATAGCAACCTGCTGCTATGGTAGGGCACAATGAAAAACTTTGAGGATTTGTGTGCTCTAGTTTTTACCATTTTCTGATGGCTGCAGTTTGAGAAGGAAAGACTCAGATGGGAGGAATGCAGTGATGGCTTGGAAATCAAATGGGTGAAATGAAGCCCCCATTTCAGTCCTTGGAAGACTTGTTTTTCTTTGTCAGTTTGCATTTCCAGAGGTGAACTGAACTGGTTCAAGTAGAACAGGAATGGACTCAACCCTCAAGTAACTTGAAAAAAATTCAAAAGTTTTTCAAAGGATCATGAAAGGGAGTCAATATGAGAATAAAGATGTTTCAAAGCTGCTCTGTGATATTGGAGAACAAAGTTTTACTTTATCCCCTGTTATGGTTTGTGTCTGAGTGTCCCCCCAAAGCCTCATGCAGTCATGGAGGAAGCTAAATCTAGTGTTTGTGATTGGTTCATTGTCTAGCACTGGGATTGGTGGTGTGAGTGCCAGGGGTGAACAGCCAGCATACAATATAAGGGAGGGAAGGAGGTGTGCCTTTCTCCCTTTTTACTCTGTTGCTTACAGCTGCCTTAAACGTTTGCCCCTGTGCCATGCCACACTGCCCTGGAGCCAGCTGTGTGTGGACTGAAACCTCAAAACTGTAAGCTAAATAAACCTCTCCTTCCCTAACTTTGGGTGTCAGGTATTTTGTCTCAGCAACGAGAGAAAAGTAACCAAGACATCCCAAAACTTCCTACAATCTATGATCATGGATATATATTTATAAATATATAGACATATTTTTAACTCCAATTAATGAATAATGAGTTATCAGAGACTGGTATTAATTCAAAACAACTGGATTTAAACTCCAAGTCATATGGTACTTCAACAAATAACCTTAGTGAATTTCTTCTATTTCTTTGCCTAGCAGTTTTATATATACTGAGTGTTTCCTGGGAGACCAAAGAAGTCCTTAATTGCAGAACCTGGAGTTATTTTTTTTTCAATGATTGGTGAATTGTGGCTATTCTTGCATACGTTCAGCGATGGAGTAATTTGTCTTCTTCATAATTCTTTTCAAAGTGCAGAGAACATTGAAAAGCAGATTCAAAGCTTGTAAGTTTATAACTGGTCTATGTATCATCTTAAAATGTGGAGGGCATAATGAAATTGTAATTTGAAGTATATGACTATATGAATATATGAGGCTGATAAAAAATACCTGTGTTGGTGCCCGAAGCTAAGTGTGTGTGACATATGATAGCAAGGCCACCATAAGCAGGTAAGTGCCTTAATGACATACTCCACTCACAACTGGAGGAACAATATGGACAATTCTCTGTCCTGGACTTGAGATACAGGTAAGCCAACCCACAGAACTTGAACTCTCTTGATAGTTCAATGGGGTACATGATTGAAAAATCTTATAAACAGTGGGCAATTCAAAGCACAGAAATTACTTTATCCTCTTCATTAAGGGAGAGAAACAACTGATATGTTTTGAAAGGCACGGGAAGATAACCATAATTCCACTGCTACCATTTACCCAAATTATAATTTGAATGCTCAAAACCCACAGCTCCAGTAATAATCCAGTCTTGTTCTTTCCAGAAAAAGGAAAGGAGTAGGAATTTGAATTAGGCTATCTCTAATCATATCATGTAATTGAAAATGGAAGTTGACAACCACCATTGATGATTAGGCACCTGAGCCCCATTCTGTGGAGGATCTACTCAGCATTCTCAACATTCTAGAAAAAGGCATGTGTCACTAGAAGTACATCACTGCAAGAATTAGGCTGCCAGTCTGGAGTAATTCTATTAAAAATTAAAATTCATAGAATTCATTCTGGTCATGTATTTAAGAGAAATAATGCTTTGAACAAATATAGTAGAAATGCCAATACCGCTGAATTCCAGAAGATGGAAGCTCCTATAATCACAAGTCCTTAGTTAAAATATGCTTCTTTCCATGTACATCACATTCAAACACACAAAACTTCCACAAAAGGGTTTAGACTAGAAATTGATCAAACCGTTGGCTTTTGGAAATGGATACTTTTGTAATCACAGTATTTAACAGATATGGGAAGCCGGAACGCATGTGGGACAAAAACAGGGAGACACAAAATAGTGAGTCTTCTTTTTGACTATTTTATATAATGGCCCTATTAAAATGAAAAGATAGGAGGAAGTATAGTTGCCAAATCTCAATGACTGTGTATTTTTTTTAAATCCATAAATACCAAAGAGATAATTATGTAAGCTTTAGTTTGCTAAATCATCCTTTTTCTCCTTTGAGTGGCTTCAGATTTTTTTTTATTTGATGCAAGGACTATATATACAGTAACACCAGGCTCTTAACAGCTGTATTTTACCCCCTTTGCTATCATAATTATGGTCTCATTAAGATTCCAATAAAAAGTTCAAAAAGGATATTTTCTAAAGGAATACAGAAGTGTCCACAGTGTCTACCAACATGCTATGCTTTTAAAATATTTACATTTGAAATTCCTCACTACAAACATTCCCAAACCAAAGGTAAATATAACACTTAGATTCCTCCCAGAAGAACATTCCTGCTGCTATTAATTCCCTGCATTCAAATCTTTTTGCAAGTCTGTATAATTTTACTCTATGTACTTTCCCTGCAGGTTGGCAGATAATAAGTGTTAGGAAACTGGATATGGCAGAAATAATTAAAAGGTAGCATCTCTTGCCTGGGTGGACACTGTTGTTTTCTTTTTTCCTTCACTCTCTAGTTCATAGAACAACCTATTTGCAATCTCAAATTCATGAAAGCAACATTCTAAGTTAGACATAAAAAAAGATAGTTCTCCTCCCCACACAGCACCAGATGCTACATATTCTAGCTTTCAGGAGATCATTAGACTAATTTATGAAAGACAAAAGCATGTGCACAGCTCTCCCCTTTCTTCTTTAGTGTGCACTCTTCTCTCATTTGGAGCATGCACTTTCCCTTTATGGCAGTACCAGTGTCTGAGTAAAGTCGTAGATTTCGTAGTGGTCATCATCTTGCTGCACCACACATAGAGGCTTCCTGTCTAATAACAGTTTGTTTATTAGTTGACCCATTCCCTGGACTCCTATGCATTTTGTAGCATTTATGCAGGAACTGAATCCAAGCTAATGTGTTGCAGACCTTATTTCAAAAGGGTTTTATCCTATCTCCACCATGAATAGCACAAAAGAAAGTAATTTAAGGGCTCGTTACAGTGAAAATAATAAAACATTCAGAATCCCTATTTTACACAACCTTGGTGGCTTCATGTGCTTCCTATACACAAGGCCACCCTGGCAACCTACTCATGGTAAAAAGTAGAATATAAAGAAGAGCAACAATAAGGACATTGGTAATATTTTCCAGAGACATTTGCAGTGCAAGAATTGGGAGCAAAACCAAGATGGCAGAAAGTCTGGGAGTTAAGGAAAGTGAGGCAGTATAGTCAGTTAGAGTAGAACAATTAGTTTTGAGAAATGTCTCCTAAAAGAGATAGAGAGATGGGGAGAATGTTTTACTTTTATATTTAGACCATGAATGTATCATGCTTTTATGGGTTCAACTGTCAAGGGTAAAGAGTGGCTTGAAAAGGAGAAAGAGAAAGTCATAATGAAGGAGGGATAACTGAATGAGACTGCACAGGAGGAAGTAGACAAGTATCAGAGTAGAGAGAGTAGCCTTAGAAAGCGGAAGAGTACTTCTTTCAAGGAAGAGGTTGATTATGTGGAAGGATGGATTTGAAGTTATAGTGCTGGCCATAGTTCAGTTAGCCTATGTTAGCCTATCATCATTTTTTTCTGAGACAAAGTGAGCTAGTTTATCCTCCAGGAGGAAAGAGTATGATAGGGACAGGGAGATGGTATGAGAGATTTTTTTTTTGAAACTTGGGAATATTTGAAATGATCACTGTAGGTCATGGGGAAGAATAATTTTCCTGGAATATATTTCCTAAACAGAATTACCAAGCTGAATATAAGATATTTTATGATTTTTTTTAATAAGTGTTGCCAATTTTGCTTTCCAGAAAAGTTTTGTCGCTTGTACAACATCCAGTATTAGACTGAACAGGGCCTGCGGAGCCAGCCGTCAGCATTCAGCCCTTGCCTTGTTCTCCAGCTTCCTCTGCTACCACTCTTAGTCCTTCTTTCAAAAGTGTAGACGCACCATGCTTCCTCCAGCCTGCACTCCATGTGCACCTCCAGGACTCACTCTGCTCTTCTTTGTGACTAGATGCCCCAAAGTCCTCTCTTTAGAGGGCCCTTCCTTGAGATAACCATTCCTGCCTCAGTCCTCACCTGATCACTTGCTAATCTCCTCTCATTTTCTTTATAGCATCTGTCTTCATATATCTGTGGTAGGAAAAGTGAAGTTTTTGCCTTCTAGGTTTTTTGAAATACACAGCAGATTACTATCTTCTGTAGTTACCCACTATACAGTGGAATGCTCCAACTTATTTCTCCTAACTATAATTTAAATCCTGTTGACCACAGGGACATATTTGTTTGAGGAGATTGATAAATCATGCTTGATTTGAACTTTACACAAGTAAACATGAATTAAAATAGCACCTAGTTCTGCGCATACATGCAGATGTTTATCTGCCCACTTAAAAAAGAAAAAGAACTATCACTTATTCTTAGCTTATTGCTTTTCTATTTCTTGTACAAAACTATAGTAAGATCAAGGAAAACAAGGACTTTGTCATATTAAACAGCTTTTTTTAGCTATTAGAAAAGATAAAAAGGTAAGCAATTGTTAATTATCTGATGAATGGATGAGTAGAAAATAATTAATTTTCTTAACCACACTTTTTTGAACATCGGAGATCTAGAGCCCATGACAATGCTTCATGCAAGTCTGTATCAAGAATCTGCACTGGGAAGGAGCAAAGGTCAGTGATGGAAGCTAGAAGGTCTGTGCCAACAGACGGAAGGATCTGCACTGGAGCCAGGAAGTGACACTCCAAATAAGGATCAGAGATCCCCCAAAGTGAACCACAGTCATCCTTAGTGAGAATGAGGACCCAAGCTCCTCTGATGAAGAGGACATCTGAGTTCATATCAGGAAGCTAGCATGACAAGCTCCTCCAGGAGGATCAACAGCACACCATCTTCCCCTCCAGTTCTCTTTTTTATGCCATTGGCAGCAATCCTCAGGTGGGTCTTCCACACCCAGCACCACACTGATTCAGTGCAGCTGGGTGTTACAAGTTGACCCTTAGGTAATCCACAACAGTGTCATTGTCCAATAAATACATTTTAGTTTAAGAATTATGATTGCTTATATGAGATTATAAAGGGTATTTATTGCTTACATTATTCTTAGAAATTTTGGGGTTTTCAGTACTGTTTTGAATGAATCATATCTTTTGAACTTAGCTATTGATAAAGAGTTATCTGTTATCTATTTGAATTACTGGATCTTTTAATTAATTATGTTGTTTTCAGTAGATCCTTTTAGGTTTTTTAGCAAACCAAGTTATTTAAAAAATGATAAAACTCATATTTTCTCTTTTACAATAGATATGGCTTTCGTTTACATTTCAAATTTTATCTCATTGACTAGGACTTCTGAAATGAAGTTAAAAAATACCACTCTTTCAATTTGTCTAAACTATTGACTTGACATATTTGTGTACATTAAGTATGATGCTGATTCTTGATTTGCTTTGTAATATACTTTCATCTAGAATATGAAATAAATGTGATCAAATATATCATCTTCTATTTGGATAATCATGGGTTTTGTGGATGTTGATATTTGGCTAGTTATTGGGATGTACAGTTCTTGTAAGTTTCATAATATCCAACAGTCCTGTTACTCCTTGGTTACATTTCTCATTCTTGAACTGGTTTGTCATGATCTCTAAACAAACTGAGTATAAAGACAGATGCCAAGAGATACAAGTATAGAGCCATATCAATTCCTTTGAAAACCCAAAGTTATGTACATTCAAAAGCAGCAGTTGAACAATTAATTGATAAATTTCACCTACGCTGACAAATAGTCCTTGTCATTTGTCTCCACCACCACCAACTTTCTATATTTTTCTGGCTCATGTTTTGGTTTAAATTCGTTGAATAATCACTGTGATTTCCCCTTGTATTGATATCACCTTAGGGTTGATGTTTAAAGATAGTCAAAGGATACTAGTGTGAAACATAGAAGGTGATTCTTTTTTTTTTAGGTGATTCTTTTTTAATTCACCACTTTATTTAATGTGAGTGACATTTGGCATCTTTAAAGGAACTGAGAGTCACCATACTACATGAGGCATTGAGAAAGGGACTGTGTATCTAAAATTTATATTAGTAAGACTAATATAGATTATTCTCTATCACTTTAAGGCATAATTTTAAATGTACACAAAGAAGCCCTCAATGTGACAAATTTTTTCTCTTCTGTTCTCTCACCAGACCACATATACAGGCATGCACATATGTGTCCACGCGCACACACACACAAATGCACATACTCACACAGATGTTGATTACAATATACTCATCAAAACCCAGCCAGACTGTAACTTGAATCTTATTTGAGACACTATTCTGGAGCCACAGGATGTGCCTTGATATCTATGGTATATCTCCTTTCTTATCTATTCTAGCAATTCTTTCCAGGAGGAAAAATAAAAGCAAAAAAGAGACAAAATCTTTGCTGCTCTGAAAGCCAGATCTCCAGTGTTTAACAAGGACAATTATGAGTAGCTAAAAATGCTATCCAGTTAAAAATAAATAAATTTATTTAATTATTTATTATTTAATCACATGAGCAGGGACTGCTTT
Organism: Dasyprocta punctata; assembly: GCA_004363535.1. Classification (NCBI taxonomy): domain Eukaryota; kingdom Metazoa; phylum Chordata; class Mammalia; order Rodentia; family Dasyproctidae; genus Dasyprocta; species Dasyprocta punctata. The sequence continues at coordinate 44,908 of RJWM01012707.1, forward strand.
CATCAATGAATAAGGTTTTTTAAAATATATGGACACTTTCCATAAGAATGAATAGAAATGAAATATATATTTTATTGAAGGAGCAAGGAAAATGATTAGATGTTGACTTCTCAAAAATATCAAAAGCTTAAGATTGTAGAATACAAAGAAGCACAGAAATAAAATAATGACCAACTCTGAATTTTATATCTAGTGAATACACCCTTCAAAAAATGAATGAGTGAAGCCACTATTAGATAAACAAAAGTGAAGGAAATTGTCAGTAGTACACTCATATAAAAGTTCTTTGCTATGACAAGAAAACAAAGCAGGCAGCACTAGAGTTCTACAGGCATTGAAAATAAATCATAGGATCTGATAAAAACCTAAAATACAAAATTTAAAATTTAAAGTAAATAAGAAAATCCCTGGAAAATGCAGTCCTGACATAAGAAGAAAAAGCAAAAAGAGGAATAGCATATATATATATATATATATATATATATATGGAATTAAGTCTAGAGATTATGAAGTCCCTCAAAGGAAAAGACAGTCAAATATAAAATGATAATTCACATTTTAAAACTGTAATGTGAAATAAAATATATGAATAACTGAAAAAGTGATAATTTTCTAATTCATTTTATAAGCCCAGAGTAAGCTATGTGCCAAAACTTGACAAGAAAATTACCAGAAAGGAAAAGTGCAAGTCAGCCTCCTTCATCGATCTATAAGCAAAACAATTCTAAGAAAAATATTAGCAAATTGCAATATTAAAAAAGAAAACATGTCACAAGTAAGATGGATTTATTACTTACCCAATCAATAGACTCATATGATCCTTTCACCAGATGTACTTGCTTGATGAAGTTCTACAGGCAGTTATAACAATAATTTAAAGAAGCATTTAGCAAGTATGAAAGCAAGAGAACTCATTTAATATGATGTTACCTAAAATATATTTGCAGCAAACATACTCATTATTAAAGTACAAAATGGTTGATATTAAGTATGAAATTATCCTCATTCCTAGATATGTTATGCTGGAAGTCCTGGCCAATTGCTTTGCTGAACAAAAATAGAAAAAATATTCACATTGTAAAAGGAGAAAGAAAATTGTCAAAATTGAGAAATGTTATACATATAACTATAGAAAATGAAAATTTGTTGTCAATAGTTAAATTTAGCCTGGTGGCAGTTATAATGTCAATAAAAAGTTTTGTTTGCTTACACCAGCCACTGAAAACAAATCAAACGTCCTAAATTTTAAAGGTAGAATTTATAGTGGTATTTAAAATACATTAAGTACTTAGAAACCAATTTAGTTATTTGAAAACTCAAATTTGCAAAAAAAAAAATGTACTACACAGAAACTATTGAATGTTTTGTGATAAATTAATGAGAACCTAAACTCATTCAGAACAATATGATCATAATGAAAATATGTCAGCTTTCTTCCAAGTGACTGACAGATAGAACATAATCCCAATAAAAATATAGTGCATTTTTGTTGTTGGAACTGACAAGGTGATTCTAGGTTTTACCTGAAAGTAAAAAAGGTCAGAAATAGTCCTAAGAACGCTGAAAAGATGCAGAGCTAAAAATCATAAATTGCTGAGCATCAAAACAACAGGATATAAAAGATTATGGAAATAATGCAAAAAAAATAAGCCAATTGATTAAGATGTAGATATGGGATTTGACTTTTGACAAAAAACCGTTGCAGAAGAGTAAGTGACATTTGGTCAGTGGAGAATGCATATGGAAAAATCAAAGCAATATATATTACCTCTCCCTTTTATCACTGGTAGAAGAAAATATAGAAAACTGTATCATAATTTTGTTGTCAACAGATAGTTCTTTTCTAAGAAACAACTGCTCACAAATGAAAAGACTGTCACTTTGATGACACTAAAATTAGGAACCTCAGTTCATGAAAAGACATCATTAAGACACATACTGAAAGACAGTATTTAAAATGCATAAGATTTACAGAGTGTTTAGCCGTACAATGTGAAAAGGATTTCTAGAAAGTCACCAGAAGAAAGTCAACCCTCTATAAACATAAGTATAAATATAGGCAAGAGACTTGAGTAGTCATTTCAAAACTTTGGGTACCCAAATATTCAATGAACATATGAAAAGATGTTTAATATCATTCATCAAGGAAATACAGTCCTTGGAAAACTGGTTGTCTGCAGCCACTGAAACTGAACATATGTATGCCATATGACTCAATTCTAGGCCTAAGTTACACATCCAGGAGAAACATGTACGTATGTATAGAAGAGACATGAACAAGAATGTTGGCAGCAGCACCACTCATAATGTCCTTGAACTGAAAGCAATCTAGATTGTCTCCATCAGCAGGTGAGTGAATACATACCAGCCAGTATATTCATGTAATTGAGTGGTGTATACTATGTAAACATCAACTTGCCACTTGTGCACCACACTGAGCGGGTCTCACATGCACAATGTTAAACCAAAGAAACAAGATGGAAGAAGTGCAGACTTCACATTTCCTTACACACGGTGTTCAAAGGTGGGTAAAATTGACAAATGGATAGATAGCAGGCAGGCTGCTGGATTGGAGGCTTTGGAGTCCATCAGTGGGTTCTGGAGGAATGACAATAAATTAATTCATCTCTTTGTTTTATGAAAATTCATCATACTGTGTACTTATAATTAGTTCATTTCTATGTATGTACATTGTAATTCCATTTAAAACATAAAAACCAAGCACATATGAAGAAGCCACCATGCTAGGTCTTTTGAAATAGAGGAAAATCTAAGTAGCAAATATCTTGACCTAAAAGGATTTCAAAGAATAGTGTGTGTGTGTGGGGGGGGCGGGTGGTAAACACATGATATGATATGCAAGCAAAGAAAATATGTATTAAAATCCAAGAGGAAGAGACCAGTTCTAATAACAAGCTCAGATTTAGCTTTACAAAGGCCATTTCTTTTTAGCTGAATTCAGAAAGGTGGATAAAGTTTCCATAGGTAAAGGAAAGAAAAGGAGCATTCTTTTAAAAAGAAACTGTGAACAAATAAAAGGAATGGCTATTTGGGGCGTTTCTGACAATGTCAGGATGCCTAGGTCAGATAGCATGAGTTTTAGTGCAGTTTTGTTTCTTACTAGATTCATGACTGAACTATGTACTCTTGGTTTCCACCTCTGCAGTTTTATAGTAGCAAGAAGTTAATCACACAGGCAAGCATTATAGGGTTAATATAAAGATAAAATAAATTAATGGAAATGCTTAGAATCTTAACTGGCTCTTTGCAAGTACTTACCGTTAATCAACTGCAGTCATAATTCAATAGTTATTATTACCATTACTGGTAATGATAATAGAAATGATTTTCAAAGAAATGATTAGTAAGGCTGGGCTAGGTTGCCAATTTTAATCCAGGAAAATCATTTCACACATAGCTTTTAGAGAAATGAGAGAGGTTGAATCAGTATGAAACAAATATTAAATATCTTCAAGAAAGTTGTTACCAGAATACTTTCAAAAGTTAGAGCCACAAATGAGATTATTGAGATTTACAAGTAAGTTTTTATTAATATGTAAGACACTGACATAGTCAAGATTTAGTATTAGAAAACTTGTTTTCTTGAAGTCACTGAGTGACTGTATTTTCAGCTATTGTAAGCTAATATTTTTGAAAGTGCATCATTGGTATACCTAGTTAAAAGACCCTCTCAAAAAATTTCAGTTATGTCATAAATAGTGTAAAGGGGGCATTACACATTGGACACAGCAGAACACAAAAAATTAGGAAGCAATCTGCTGTTTCTGAGTTGTGTGTGATGTTATGCTATATTACAGGTAATAAAGCATCCGGAGAAGTAACAATCACTCAAGAAGAACCATGTGATCATAAATACGTGCATCTGTTAATATCTGTTCAGATCCTTGCAAATGGCTCTGTCTCTAAATAATGAGTAACCCTAATGTGTTTGCATTATTGTAATAGACAATCAAAACCTGAATGAACCAAATGGAAGAAATTTATGTTTCACGATTGTGGAAGCTGGGAGGTCCACTATTATGGGGGCAGGCAAAGTAAATTTAGCGCTAAAGTCTCTTCTCTTGGCTTATAGACTGTTGCTGTGCTATCGTGTGCTCAGTATTTCTCCAGAATTAGAAGAAAAGTTGGTTCTTGGAAGAAAACGTGGAATTGCAAGCCAGTAAGAATGCTAGAAATGAGATTTAAAACAGGATTCCCAACAGCTATCTGACCCTTCCTTTCCTTTTCCTTAATACTAGGCTGTGGCCAAAATCATTATCTAGTTTACAATCAAATGGGGACAAATATTATTCCTTTTACTTTTATTTTAGTTCATACAGCAATATATAGTCCACAATTTAAAAAATATTTCAATGCAACATACACTAAAGCTTAAGGTCATGGAAAAACCTTTTAAATTTGAAATGTCTTTAATGTGTAAATTTCTTACAAATCAAAAAATTTGGACCAAAATCAACAAAATGGAAACTATAGATTCATGTATTTGGTTTTAGAGAAACATGCACTCAATGTAATTGACAGGGAGAATTAATTTTTGTCTCCCTTATCAAGTCTCATGTTTCCATTTAGAAAATCCTAAGTTGAAGTGGTGTTTTTATTTTTATTTACATACAAAATTGTTCCTAAAAAAGAGAAATACATATTCCAGAGTCTCATAAAGCTGGGAGACTTGAGAAACTTTCAGTTTCTATCATCAGACCCCTCCTCCCAGGACAATTCCTCCAAATAAAGTACATTCGTGGTACTTTCACAAGTGTGTTGTGTGTTTCCCTGAGCAATGACAGTTTCTGTGAAAGCAGTTTATTCAAAATAAAGCATTTAGAGAAACAAAAGTAATGTTACAAGAAGAAAATGCTTAGCAGATGAGGGTTGCTTGCAGGACTTCCAAATAATTTTTAAAATAATCATCTTACTGCAAACAATGAAATCTCCAGGTGTATGTTGCTCTAGATGAAACTGAAGTGACTCTGAGACGTTGCAGGGGTTCACATTCGATTCACAGCAGATTTCCTGAGGAAATTACGAGCCACAACAAAACCTGAAAACGTGTTTCTTTGATCTATGTTCAGGCATTGCACTGGTCTTGGGGGTAGCATGGGGATTAGGAATTTAGCTCTCAAGTGATCTTGATGCATACCCTGAGTCTAGAGCCACTGTATTAACACAAAAGATAAGTGCCTACGTCAGTGATGGGGAATCCGAAAGCGCTGCCGCTACCTTTCCAAAAAACATGATGATGTAAACTTCAAGGTGCTCAGGATGGTGGTCACTTCGCTCATTCATGAGATCTTGCTGTTTGGATCTTGCACGAAGCAATTATTGCTGGCTGATTTTGGGTGAGTCAAGTGAGGAGGAAGAAGCATGGAATATTTCAACTTTTCCTTCTTCTTATCTTTGTTCATGTGTTTGTTTCATGAATCTGTCAGGAAGAAAGAAGGTTTTACCTATGTCTCTCTCCCCTAAATCAGGAAAACACACTGCTGAATTCATTTTTGGCTAGAGGGATCACAGGCACAGCGGTAGGTTTTGCAGAAAAGCATTATGGCCATTGGGTCAGTTACGGCTCATGGAAAATACGAGTGATGGTGACTTTGGTTCAGAAGACAGAAGCTGCCCATTAACACAGAGGGCTAACTTAAGACTTTGGCTCTAGTTCCTTCTTATTTGGTTGCATCACTCTCACAGGAAATACTCAGACTCATGTCTGGCCTGCCTGTGAACAATTTTAGTCCTCTTTGTAAAACAAATGCACGAAGCTTACTGGAGATAAACAATGAGATTGTAACAAAAGATCCGGATTAAGAACTGGAGCTCAGAAGCCCCGGGTTTACAAAAAACTCTTCCTGACTTGATGGGATTCTGATTTGAGGGAGAGTTGTCATGGTTTTCCAAAGAGATCCAGTACAAAATCCTCCACATGCTTAATTTTGTTTTTCAGACAGCTGAGACTTAGTGATAAACAAAGAATGGTTGGTGTGGCCAATTCCATGGGCAACAAAACTGAATTGCCCTAGGAAGTCTACAGAATGATCTCTCGCTTTAGGAATATAAATCTGACTTTAATTAACTTAGAAAGTCTTATTGTCAACCTTTGTTCAGCCCAAAGCCTTTTGGTTTTTCTCCTGTGATTTTCTGCAGTGCAAGATTGGCTCAAGTCAAACACTTTCCATGGGGGTATAATTATGTCTTGCAAATGATTTTCAAAAACCAACGGGTCCAAATATTCCAGTGGTCTTATACAGTTCATATAGAATAATATCACATTTATTTACACTGCTTTCACTTTCTTCTCTTCAGTTATTTTTAAATCCTGCCTTCCCCACTCCACTCACTTCTATATCATTGTCAAAATATTTCCAAAATAATCTACCTAAAGAAATGTTTAGGTAGTTTGATTAACCCTCATAAGGTATAACAACTACCGAGGCAAATGCTAAATATGTAGGAAGAAATGTTTCCTTCATTTGGCTTGCCTTTTCATTTTCATTAAGCTTTCCTAAATTCTTTTTGGTTGTTGAGTTTATTACACAATTTATATGCTGTGCTTCTATAAGTAAAAGCAATTTCTAAAATGATACAATTCATTTCTTTTATGTCACTGAACAATTTAATGTTTAGAAAAGTTAAAATTCACGACAGCAATAAGAAGTTTGGGGTTTTTGTATTTTGAAAATGGTAATTTTTTTCATATAATAGGTTTCTTGCAAGATGCATGAAGAAGGGTATAAGGCAAATGTGGCCCCAGACCCTAGGAATAAGCAGTCATTGACCCCAAGAGAAATTTAAGGAAGCTGATTATATTATAGTGGAGATTTAACCTGACTAAAGCTAAGTGTGTGATTTATTGTGCAGTGTATTTCAGCTTTCTGAAAGTGTTCCCTTTTTATTTAAGCTAAAGTAATAATACCTACATCGTTGGTAGTGTGGGATTGTTGAATAACAACTTTATAACTATTTCAGCCACCTTTTCTTAAGCATTGCTATTGTCAGACACTATTCTCTATGCTTTCTGGGTAATCTTATAAATCCTATTATACAGATGAAGCAATTGAAGTGCAAGAACAGAAAATAAAATTAAATGACCCAACATTTCATGGTAGAGCTAGACTCTAATCTAGAGCTATTCTTGAATTTGCCAGCAATATTAGACAGTGTTATTAATATACAATCAAAATTATGCATTGATCCTAGTTCAGCTCAAGACTTCAGTACCTGTTTGCTCCCTTGTTGTCTCACACACACACACACACGCGTACACACACACACACACGCACGTACACACACACAGGTACATCTTTGCTGATTAAAAAAAGAAAAACAAACATTGACTTCAAGATAAGTTTGCATGAAACAAGGTGAATACGAAAGACATGTTCTGGCAACTTACCATTTCTTTTATATTGCAAATTTAAAAACTAAGAGGAATTCAACTCCACTGTTTAGTTCTCACTTTTTCCTGATGAGCAGGTCCCGGCTGGCTAGAAGTTTTCCGAATGACGATGTTCCCATTCCAGGTGGGTGGAAGGCATGTACATGAAGCTCAGAAGTCTTTTAGTTGCAGTGGTGTTGGGAAGACAACCACATATTCTCAGTGTTTCAGGTGAACTTTTGCTCCCTGAGTCATGGGACAAGCACAGAGGTTCTGATAGAATGTCTTCCTCTGACACCTCCTCTATTGGGCTGCACTGAGCTTCATTGCTGGGCCAGTTCTAGGTAGACACACCCATTTAAGCGTTATCTTTAAGCACTTGTAGCGACTAACAATTCTTCAAGAATTAACTAAGTAGATCAAAATTAGTGTCTTGGTTTTGTTTTTCTGTGGGGTTGGAGATTGAATCTAGAGCCTTGCTCATGACAAGTAAGCATTGAGCTGCACCTCAACCCAAGACTAGTGATTCTTAATCAGAGAAGATCCTTTTCTCTCCTGATGATGTTTGACAGTGAATGTTTGATGATTCTTTGGGTGGTCACAACTGCGATTGTGCTTCTGAACAGTGTAATATACAGGAAACCACAGCACAACAAAGTATCATCCAGCCAAAACATTCATAGTGTCACTGATGAGGATGCTTGACATGGAATACCCGTAACATGTTCTTTAAAAGTCACTGCTTTCTGAAAAGCACTGAATTACAGTGAGCACCTCACCTCTACAAGCCACTCTTCTAAGTAGACACCTGGGAACTGCAAGTAAAAATCACAATGTTTTTCCATTCCATAACTAGTGAAAGTGATAAAATGAAAAGGGAAACACACACTTAAACTTGGCAATTAATGTAGCTAAACAAGCCTTCATATAAACTGGTGGAAACTAAATTGATAAAATCACTGTGAAAAAATATCTGATAGTATGTAATAAAGCTGATACTATGACATAGTGGTTCCACTCCCAAATCTATTACTCTCAGAAACATATGCATACACATATACATACACATACACATGTTCATCAACACTATACACTAGAGTATCCACAGCAACACTATGTGAAGTTGTCAAATGTTGGAAACAACTCAGATGCTCTTTAGTTGCAAAATGGTGAATAAACTGTATTGTGGCCACACAACTACACATGGTAGTACAAGAGAAAATATCTATGACTCTGAGTAATAGGATGGATACATCTCACAAAGATGCAAGAGGCTAACCATAAAGAAATATAGATTGTGATTCTAGTTACATAAAGTAGGAAAGAGAAAAGAACTAACTCATTTCTATTAGAAATCAGAATACTGTCTATTCTTTGTTGGACAGAAATAAATGGGAAGAAGCACATGAAGATGTTTGGGGACTGGGGAATTTACTCATTCTTGTGGATGCTGGTTGCACAGGTATGTCCACTTTGAAAATTCATAGCACCTTACACTTTCTATATGTTCACTTATTCTAAAGGTGTGTTAGTTTTCAATAAAAGTTTTTAAATGTACAGCTCATGTTCTGGAATGTAGCACTAATTCTTTCACATGCATTTTAATAGAGATTAATCCAGTGACACCTTGAATGACCCAACATTTAGCACAAAAGAAAGCAGAGTAGGAACAGAAACCTGGTTCCCAGCAGGCCTGACTGAGCCAAAGGCAGGCTAGGTTGCAGAAGAAATAATTTTCTGAGAGAGGGCAACTGAGCAAAAGAATAATCACAGAGGAAGTGTAGAGGCAGTACTTAAGAAAGACATAGATTGCTGCAGATTAGAAAGGACCAGGAACAGCTGATATCTACTGCAGTATCATAGGTAGTGAACAGGTTTTAGCAGGAGATAGATTGCTAGCAAGAAAGTGTCAAAAGTGGCTTTTAAAATATTGTATCACTGTGCTCAATTGCATTTTTTACTTTATTGTTTCTTATCTGGCTTTATTCTCATTCTCTCTCTCTCCCTCTCTGTCTTTCTCTGTCTCTCTATCTCTGTCTCTCTCTCTCTCTGTCTCTCTCTCTCTCTCTCTGCAGCTCCAGTTTATTTTATTTTGTTAATTCCTAGGAGACAAATGGTCATTGAGTGTGTGGTGATTGCTTTGTTTGGAACGGCTCACTACCTGACATTGAGAAATTCCTTTACTTTCTCTCTGCTTCAATTTTCTTATCCTAAAAGGAGGATTTGTGCAACATTACAAATGATAAAGCTCCCTCTGTGTGACACTATTATACTTGTTAAATTCTACCACTGCTAACACTAGAAAACTGATTTAATGTGAAATCATGGAATCTGAAATAAAACTTTCCAAATTTGCCCCTTTATAGCTTTCCACTGAAAAATGATTTTCTTTCATTTCTTCATGCCCACTCCCCTCATGGGTCCCTGCAATGGGAGAGCTTTGAGGGAGTTTGTAAGTGATGGGTAGCTCAGGAGGGAGGCAGCTTGCCTGGAAAGCAAGAGGGCACACAGTGTACACTCTGTAACATCAGTGTTAGTACTGGCGCTGGATGGAGTTTGTCATGTTCGCTGTAGAGAAAGGTCCTGCTGTTGAAGGCCAGTGTAGGCAAATAACATATTTTAAATGTTGTACAGCATATGGAAATTTCTATTACTGCAAACATTTGGTTTGGTTCTGTGCCTGTTCAACATATTGCACATTTCTAAATTAAGTGTCCTTTAAATGGAGTACAGTTATGATTCATGTCCCTATACCCCTGTGGGTAGAGGGCTCAAGGTGGGTTTGTTGGACATTTGCATTTCATAGCCACACACATGGATCCCAATCCCAAACTTTAATTTCATATGCAATATCCAGAGATAAGCTGCTGAAAGACCCTGGGACACAAGGTATGAGTTTAGTATATGGAGCTTATCAAACTCTGGTCCTTCTGTAACCAAGAGGGAGATAGAACTGTAGCTAACAGCTCTGTCTCCTCTGCCAATTTTCATTTCCTAAATTTATGAGACTAATATTCTTGTGGAAAGAACTGAGGTTGGGCTATTTCTACTACTTTTCCATCAATATCTTCATGTAAAATACAGCTTACTCTTAGTTTAAAAGTTATTATTTTAGTCTGTTCTTGAAAGTATTCCTTACATTCATTTTCCAACTTAAAAGGTAATATTTAGAAAATTTAAAAGAAAAAAGTGTAATTCAAAATATAAAATATTTCTTATAAAATGATAGACACAGGAGAGGTCTTTATGCCGTTTGGCCTACTTCTGAGACAGGGTGAGATTTTTCCACCATAAAAATGACTCATAAGCTTATTACATGGATTTGATCACTATCAACATTTTTGTGTTATTTTATCAAACCTTTTCCTTATCACTGTTTAATTTGGTAAAATAGTAATGTTGGTACATCCCT